>JBBPMO010000189.1:0-41237 GCA_038090315.1 Xanthoconium stramineum | reverse complement strand
ACCTTGTTTCAGTGTCTTAGAGTACATATATACAGTTGAATTACTGTTCCTTGCATTTGTGAAAGCGTAATTAAGATTTTGTTCTCGCCTATAAGTGAGTTGCCTATTTTGAGTGACAGACACTGTAGCGATCTGTTACCCAGATTGCCAAGGTGGCCTTGGCAATTTCTGACATTAAGCTCTCTGGTGCTGAGGGAGACCCTCGAGACAACCATTTCCCGAAGCTTGCTGTCAACGTCGAAACAAACAATGAGATGCTGGTGAGGCTGGTGCTATCCAGAAAGCATCCTGCAGAATTGGACACGAGGTCCCTGGACAAGCGATACTCGTTGAAGTCACAAGGAAATAACAATGGTTCCATGACTCGGAAACGATCATTCACATGAATGGTAGAACCTCCTCTCGGCGATGAAGCCGCACTGAGAACGAGACCCACGTGAAGATCACCTGCGTTGATACGGCGGAACCGGGAAAACTGGATGTTCCGAAGATATGAGGCTCGAGGATCAAAAGAACGTTGAGATGATAACTGTGGGAGTTACTGTCTTAGCATTGGACGGGATGGAGAATAAGTGTGTTCTGCTGCCCGTCTCCCTCGGAAGGTGACCGCAACGCGTTGCACAACAACAAGACACAAGTTTATGGACGATGCGTGGAACATCATGACTGTCCGAGTCGACATTGGATGGACTGGAGGACCCCTATCATTGGTTCAAGATGCACGTGACCACGACGCGTGTTGGAGTTTCGTGTCAACTTGTCCTTTTCACCGCAAGTTAACAGCGACAGACATGGCTTCGATCGGATCCGTCACAAGGCAAATCGCAGCGCTTGAAATCTCCTCCAAGAAACCGGCAAATCCACCCCCAACACGCCCGACGCACTCGAAACAACCAAGCCAGACCAACGTCGCAAAACTCCTCACCAAATATGCCGCACCACCCAACCCCGTCCCAAAGCCTGCCCAACCATCCGCTCTTAGAAATCAGACAAATGCAGAGAATAAAACCACTGCGCCACCATCCACAACTAAACCCGTCGCCAAGCCGTCCACCATCGACATCGGCAAGTATGACGGTGGGTTCGAAATAGACAACGAGAAGAGAGGCCAGAAGGTGTACGGGGAGGCCGCGGAAGACTTGGCACTCGATTCGAGCGTCTCGAGGTATGTTCGACTGTGGTCCTGCCCTCCCCGATCATGACACACCCTCCAGAACACAACCCACCCGCGAATGGAACCTGAACTCGTTTGATATTGGCCGTCCCCTTGGAAAGGGCAAATTCGGTCGTGTATATATGGTCCGCACAAAAGTCGAGTCGTATTACATCCTCGCCCTCAAGTGCTTGTACAAATCCGAAATCGTCCAGTCTCGTGTCGAGAAGCAAATCCGTCGAGAAATAGAGATTCAACAGAATCTTCGCCATCCGAACGTCCTGCGCCTATATGGCTATTTCCACGACGAGAAGCGCATCTTTCTCATGCTCGAATTTGCAGGCAAGGGCGAGCTTTACAAGCAGCTGAGCAAGCATGGAAGCTTCTCTGAGAAGCGCAGCTCGAGATATGTTGACCAAATGGCGGATGCACTACAATATTTGCACTCGAAGCATGTCATTCACCGAGATATCAAGCCAGAGAACCTCTTGCTCGGTATCAATGGTGAACTCAAGATCGGAGACTTTGGGTGGAGTGTTCATGCGCCGAGCAATCGGCGAATGACCCTCTGTGGTACATTAGATTACCTTCCCCCCGAGATGGTGGAGGGGAAAGAACACAATGAGAAAGTGGATTACTGGGCACTCGGGGTACTTACCTACGAATTTATGGTCGGAAACCCACCGTTTGAAGACAGGAACAGCGTCAACGGTCAGTGCTTTTGCCAAGTGATGGGGGTCAATGCTTACCTGATGCAGCCACATATCGACGGATCGCAAAGGTTGATCTTCGCATACCCAACCATGTCTCGCCAGAAGCAAGGGACCTGATCTCCAAGGTGGGCTTTACCCTGGTCTCCGTGTATTTAAGCGGGATACTAATTCTACCCCTTAGCTCCTGAAATACAACCCAGAAGAACGGTTTCCGTTGGTAGAAGTTGCCCGGCATCCCTGGATTGTCAAATACCGTCCCAAGGGGACTTCACGAGGTGGGAGTGAGGCTTGAAGTCAAATAAGGTTCCATTGGCTGTTGTTTTTCGAAGTCGGTGCTAAGGTGTTCTGCCGACTTGTTCTCATGTGCTTCGTTATCTATAGTCACATGTACGCTTGCATGTACTGATCGAGATTCTGGCATTGACAAGAATACCATGACGCGCGATATTCTACGAACCAAATCTCCGTCTGTATTTTCCAGCAAGGAAATCCATGCGGTCGGACATTTCAAGAGATGTCAGCAGCAGCAAGAATGTTCCTGGTATTAGAGGTTACTTATTCTGTGGTCTAATCAGAATGAACGACAGGAACGAAATATCGTCTAGCTAATACTCTGCTGTGGTCACTGCTGATAAATGCCGAGAGAAAGCAATCACAAGCGAGCGGTGCCACATCTAGTATATCATCGAAGACATATCTGCCCGCATGCGGTTGTAGTCAAGAAGACCCTCGACAGGTCCAAGAGCTGCGATGGCAATCTATGCAAATTTTATCAATACCCATCTCAAACGGGTAGCAGAATAGAGGAGCTTACGTCCTTGTCCCAGAGGTATTTCTGGGCAACGCGTCTGATTTCATCAGGAGTAACAGCATCGACGGCATTCTCGATCTGTTTGGGTGTCATGCGACGACCAGTGGTGACCAGCTGTCGGCCAATGTCTTCAGCGATAGCGGTGGTTCCGTCCAGGCTGAGAAGAAGACCGGCTTTGAGCTGACTTTTAGCACGCTCGACCTCAACGTCAGTGGGGGCCATAGACATGCGTGTCCACTCCTTGAGTGTGAAATGGGCCATGTCATCGAGATTCATGAGGTTCTCCGACACCAGGTAGATACCCCAAAGACCAGTATCCGAATAAGATGTGGAGAAAGACATGAAACTGTTGGCAAGGTTATTTGAAGAAATGATGTGAGAGAGCCGGGAAGACAGCAAAGGGGATGCACCCAAGGAACGGTCCCAGTTGCCCATGATTGATTGCATTACCAGCATGGGGAAATAGTCAGGAGAGCTCCAACCCACACCCTCAACAGTAATAGCGACATGAGCACATGGGAGTTCGTCGTCACGGATCCGAACTTCCGAGCCAATGAAGTCGGTACGAGGATGGGCAAGACGGCCAAGGGGTATGGGGTTGGGGGAGACGGGGAGTGAGGAGAAGTGCTTTTCGGCGAGCTTTACAAGCTCCTGATGGTCAACGCCGCCTGCACCGACCAGAACCATACGATCCGCAGTGTAGTTCGTCTTGATGTAATTTGCGAGATCGTCACGCTTGATGGACAGAATATTGGCTTTAGGGCCGAGAATTGTCCGACCAAGGGGTTGCCCTAGGAAGTGTTAGGGATAGCACGATGAAAAGTGGGGATACTTACCTTGGAATGCGACGGAATGAAGGTGGTCGAAGACAACTTCTTCAAGCTGTTTGTCGACTTCCTGCTGCTCGCGAAGGATAACATCTCGCTCGCGCTCAACCGCAGTATTCTCAAGCTTGGAGTTTTGAAGAATGTCGCTGATGATATCGACGGCAACGGGAACGTCCTTGCGGAAGCTCTTGGCGTAGTAAACGGTTTGTTCACGTGAGGTATACGCATTCAAGTGTGCACCAAGATTTTCTACTTCGAGTTCGAGCGCGTGTTGATTCCTGCGACTTGTTCCCTTGAAAGCCATGTGTTCCAAAAAGTGGGCTGTCCCATTCGTTTTGTCGGTCTCTGCACGAGAGCCTGCGTCTATCCAGACACCAACTGTAGCGGTCTGGGCATGTGGATGGGACTCTGTTGCGACGGTAAGACCATTTGGGAGAGTGGTTGTCTCGGTGATGGGCGCCGGGATGTTCGCAGCCGTTGCGAACGACCGCAAAGGCCGCTGGGCGTTGCATCAAATTTCGATGTCGGCGACGAGGGCGATGAACTCACCGGTTGACGAGCTGCGCTACGAAGGGCACGACTCAGCGACGCGGACAACGTTCTCGAGACCATTCGGGAAAAAACGCAGAGTAAGCCGTCCAACTTGTCCGCCTTCACCAAAACCTCGGGTGTTCTCGGCTTCTCGGCGTTCGCCGCTTTTCCATCTCCGAAATAGTCACGTGATTGGACACTGCGTGTTATTACGTCAGCAGTTTCGTGTGGAATGTCTCGACTCTCCAGATAAAAGAGCCGAAGGTACGCTTTCATCGTCCATAGATATCCCACAGCTTCGCGTCTGCGTAGTATGACCGCCTCGTTAAGTGGTACAATTGCGGGCTCATGGTATACGACGCCCTCGCGTGGTTCATGCAAGACTGGTTTTCGATTGAGCCATAGTGATCTCGCGCAAACGGTACTTGCTCTCAGGAAACTACGTCATCCAAGACAATCTTCATTGGCTATTAACGACGTCCATTTAACATCACCGACATCGATGACAAGGTACGCCCCAGTTTTATGCATCCTCGCATCTTCGATGTGGAACAGATTATCATACGAGCGCGTCAATGTCCGCACTCAAATGACACCCCTTACTCCTAATCTTCTCGGTAAAGCTCAACTGGCCTGACAGTCGCATGTCTTGGACAAAGTATCAGAGAGCATCAAACCGACCGCAGAAAACTATGAAGCCCTAGAAACTCATACTTACGCGATGATAGAACCTTGGAACAAAGGAAATAGAGACCTACTCACGGAAGGAGAAGGTTGGTCTTTCAGAAGGTGTAAAAAATTCTTGTGGGTGACATTTCAATTCACACAGCTGCTTTCTCGACTGTCACCTACTGGCAAACGCTCCGCATCAGATTTCGCTTGATGGAAAGCACTAAGACCTGGTGAACCCTCGTAGCCATCAAAATACTCATGGTTGTCTGCTAGGGATGTATAACGTGCGCGCACTGTGACCTGTAACATGAATGATTGTGGGATTCCACGGGAATAGCTAAAACGTTCATTTTGACATAGCACGGTTTCATGATAACCCCGTACGACCCCCCGGAACGACGCACTTCCAAGCCCGTTGTGCGCCGCGTGAAAGAGTAAATCCATTCTCTGACGCCGCAAGGAATGTGTTCGTGACAACAGCGTTGTCACTATCTGCTGCCACTCCATCTGCAATCTCATTTCCGAAGCTCGCTGCCGGGGTCATCTCTGGCGCCACAAATAACGAAATACTGTTGGAATTGATCTTGTCCGGAACATATCTTGGAGTGTCAGGCACACGGTCCCTGGGCAAGTGGTATAGCTGTCGAAAATCATAAGTGAATAACAATGCTACCAGTGGAAACGTCAACCCACGCGGACAATGGAACCTTCCCTCGGTGCCGAAGTCGTGTCGAGGGCGATAGTTCCACGTGATGGATCACCTGCATTGATGCGGTGGAGCTGAGAAAGCTGGATGGTTGTAGTGATGTAGTTTTGGATAGAACAACGTGAGTTTTTCGATGCTTGACGAGGGTGTGAGACGGAAATGTGTTCCACGTACCTGTTGACTTGAAGGATCTATGACACCGACATAAAACTCATCCTCTTTACCTACCCATGTCGTATGCGAACCAAGACTGTGTTTCTGGATAGCACTGAGCAATAATTGAGTAGGGTTCCCAGAATCTAGCGATAGAATTAGATTCCCTTCAGAACTGAAAGCGAAATCGACGCAAGTGATGCAAATGAATGAAGCGTAAATCATCAGACTAGCCCCAGGCATAGGGGAGAGCTACTAGATACCTCGTAACGTTCAGGTTGGTGCTCAGAGTGAGCAGCGGAGGGAAGGCAAGCTCAACCACAGGTGGAGACGAAGAGGAGGAGGAGCTGAGTGCAATACCAACGGCTCCGTTGGATAAAATCGACCCATTATGGAAGAGCGTAACTGGGCGACCAGTTATGAAGGGAGTAGACGAAGCGATGAGAGAGAGCTATGCATCGTCAGGGGATACACGATGTGAGACGGATGGGTTGAAAGAGCTTGGGGGATGTTACCAACCTTGTTTGCTTGCGGAAACGTGCTTTCAAGTACAGACGCAAGCCCTTCCGGTGCGTTGTCAGAGAAATAGAGGATATTGTCAACAGCTGATGGGCTGATGGACGTGGAATTTGCGGGGGAATGTTGTGAAGAAGGGGAAGACATACTTGAGATTTCTTAACGCACTAGGTAACGTCTTTGAGTCTAGACCATCTCTGTGGCTTGATGATGACGAGCATGTCGTCGAATCTGCGGTACGATTCCAAACGTCCTCCCAGTCAAGTTTACTACCCGGCTCGGAAAGTTCACCGATGACTCGAATTCGTGAATCCTCGATATCGTCTTGTAGGGCTTCACCTGCATCCTCGGCTATCTTCTGTCGCCCAGCATGCCGCCTTCCGACTTGCGCCTGCGCACGACCCGAGATCGTGGAACGGAAAGACACGCCGTTTACTAACGCGTACGCGAGAGAGCATATATGGGGCCCGCTGCGTACGCTCGGGTCGATGAATTGGTAGGGTAGTGGCGCAGATATACAGCCAACATGTTCGGGATAGAGTTGGGTGAGAGTGGAAGTGATGTCAGAGAGAACCTCTGGTGGAGTTGTCGACGAAGGGGCGAGTGCGAAGAGCAAGATTGGGTTTAGTGGAGACGGCTTAGTACTTCTCTGGGGTGATTGGGGAAGGATATTGAGCAACGAGCGCGCACATCGAACATTGTATGTTACTGCCGCAGAAATTTGTGACAACATTCGTCCAAGTTGGCTCCGCCGACCCGGAGTCGTCGTTGGCGATGAATTGAACATCCCTGGTCGTCAAACACAACAATTACACACATCGGTCCGGCTGTCGACCCTACACACTGCACGGACAATTCAAGGTGTGCATCTTGGAGTTGGTCCGAGTTCGCACTCCAGTCTCCCAGAGTTTGCCACGGCGTGCCTCTCTCACATTTCGTTCCCAGAGTGACCATTTCAAGTCAGAATCCGGTGCACGGTCCGTTCTTTCTGAAGTTTGTTTTGAGTGGGCGCAATCGACGGCCATTCAATTACCCTTCAAATGGGTCCGACTTGGAGGACCAAGGCTTGAAGTTTGATGGCCAATACGCCGTTCCTTCTCATTCTGTGCGGCCATCGGTAAGCGTCTTGCAGCAGCTTTTTCTCGTCCGAAACCTCACATGCTTCACAAGCGGAAGCTGATCAGCTCATGATGGCATACCTTGCGTACACCAGGCTTCCTTGCATGTGCGCTGGGGAATAAATCATGAAGCAATGACATTCCGTTTCGTCTATGTTCGCCATCGAAGCATTCTCTTGTAGACTAACTTCGCGCCAATCAAGGTCCTCTCCACGTTCGCAACCACCGGCAAGAGGGGGTCGAAGAAGGAGAGAAATCGGCGGAGGAGACCCGTCATATCTTCTCTGTTTTTGTTGGGGTTGTATTGCTTCTTGGTTGGTCCGGTTCCTCCTACTATTAGTGGAGGATCTGGAATGAGACAATCACTTGACCGTCACATCTCATGACCACGGGTCGGATGGTAATTATGCTTGACCTCCGGGGACTTCCCTCTCGCAACTGCGAGACGACCAAAAAGAAAGAATAAAAAGATAGCCCAGTTTCCGAATTCCCACTTACAGCTCTGGGGCCACCAACACCTCTTCGTTTGTGTCGTACTGTTGTTTTCGGTAGCACCACTAGCGAAGTCGGGAAGCAATACGGTGGGATCAATCACTAATGACTTGGGGAGGGGTTTCCATTAGCTTGTTCTCAGTTAATCTTTATCAAAACCTATCTTTTTGGCACATGTTAAGGGCCCGGGAGCTGAAGGTGAGCGCCGTATACATTCGTCACTCTTCCAACGAGACGGAATGATGGGGATAAGCAGCGGGGTCCATGATTTCCTGCTCACGGGCTTCTTCCCTGAACTCCACTTGGAGAACTCAGCTCTGTTGCTGTCGAGATGTCAGCGAACGGTGGTCTATTCGTTCACTATCTAAGCACGGAGCGGGAGGAGATTTGACTAGAGTGACAGTCGCGGACACGAAAACGAGTCTGGAACGTGTTAGTTGAGGAATACAGACAAGGCTGCCAGTGGCGGAAGGTAAATTGTGAACAGGTCGGCACAGAGTCGATGTAGAGACTCACTCTAAACAGCGAACCGAACGTACGAAACGGAAAAAGGCCACCAAGATAGGGGCAAGAGCCGGCATCATGACAAGTTACGTGCTAGAGGATCAAGACACACGGACAGCGCCGAGCGCTAAAGCCCTGACCCACCAGCACGGGCTCGTCACTTGGTCAACGACTCAACTTGAAATACTTACGACCCACTCGCGGCGACTCCGCCAACACCAGACCTGTGCGGTTCTCCGACCATCGATGGCGCGTAGAGATCACCGCCTTGCAACTGGGAACATGAGGATCATTGATGCGGTTCAATCTGAATGGCAGTGTCTGGTAAATCCTGTCCGATCTTTCATAAAGCAGGCTGTTAGCAATCATCTTGATGTAATTATCCAGGGGCCCAACATCTGTACAAACATTTTTTCACTATGACTATGTATAACCGAGTCCAGCTGGTTCAAATAAGATATGAAGCACTAGCAACGCGAAAGGAAAGTGGTCCAAGCATAAAGAAATATGTACATATGCATACTTGGCAAATTTCCTGCCAAACGAAACCGTAACTATAGACCCGATTGCTATTGTAGCGGGAATTGTGTACTTCGAAGTTCAAATTCTGGGCACTCAACTCAAACGGGCCAGTCGCTTCCTCAACTGTAATCGTGCGATGTACGTCTCTTCTTCCGTGGGGTGCGCATCAAAGTGGTACGGCAGGGGCAACTCGCGGGTAATGCGGTACTCCTCCATATTATTAAGATGCTTGTTCTCGACTCGATCTGGAACCGTCAAACACCTTACTCGCGGATAAAGGCAAAATAACGTACAAAAGTTCCACTGTATCCTCCTTAACATCTCCAACATGCCAGCAATGAACGTGCGTAGTTCGATGCTTAGCCCACCGGAGAGTATGTAAGTCAGCCAGATGAAACGAATGCATAGGTCGGATATCTGCAAAGAGAATTTGGAATACATGTGGGTGGAGATGGAGACGTGTCGTATCGTACCAGAGCAAAGTAGTACAACTAAATGGATGTCAGATGTCATTGGAGGGATCTGAAAGGCTGAAAGGAGACGCACAGGTATGTGGGATTTGTATCCAAGCTCCCGTCTAAGGAGGGGATAACGAGCATAGGGTTGACACATAGACCAGTCTACTGCGACATCCTGGAAGGCAAATATATCGTGTCATCGAATATATAAAGGTATAGAAACTTGCCCAAGCAAACCCGTATAACGAACTGAGGGTTGACGTGAAGCAAAAGAGGACGAAGCTATTGCCAATATAAGGGTTCCCTGGAAGATGGTTTTAGCTACGGGTCATCACCGCAGAGTCGGACATACCTTGTTGCCTCCAGTAGCAATAAAAGAATATTTGTATGATTCCCATCCCGTACTTCCCAGCCTATTGGAACCTGATGATGAGCGCGGAATGAATAGAGATCGTGTAATTTCCTTACGTTGACAAGCTGCCCGGGCAGTTTCGAGTCCCGGTATCGCCTCAGGCTCTGCACGAAGCGTACCAAGAAAGGCAACATGCCGAAAAAGAAATAACCTCCCCAATTCTGACTCTGAGTCATATCGCACGTCAACGATGCTTGGTGCGCATGGGCCGAGGTGAGCACATTCGAGCGGGAATAAAAGCAGCTAAGAAAGTACAGGTTGGAAAACGAATAAACAAGGCTGCAAACCTGGTCACTGATGATAACAGAGTGAGATATTTGGCACAATGCAAACGTCGGAGATCAGATCATACCCGAGCCAAAGATCTGTGAACTAGAATACCATCAGATATGGAAGGTACTTCGCAAAGTCAATACTCAGTAACAAACCTCGACGTTCCACAACCCACTAGCGCCAAGCTTAGCTATTTTCTTGATTGCCCACCAACGGGTGCCACGCCGCATGAAACTCTGTCCCGACACGGTTGGGATCAGGTCAGGGTAAGCTAGACCGAAGGACCTACACGGAATGGACTAAACATAACCGCGAAGGTGAGAGTAAGCCAGAGTAAAGGCCACAGCATCGGAGGGCCAAGTTGAGCCATGGAGAACCAAAATCCGTAAGCAAGGGTGCACAGGAGGAAAGAAGGAAGCTTTCGGGTCTCTTAGGATCACGTCGCGTGATGGGGATACAACACGTACCTCGAAGTATTCCTGATGGTCGTGCCTTAGTCTTGGGTTCAGTTCTGTACGGATTGTCAGGCGACAGATAGGGCACGAAAGGAATAGCGCACTGAAAATGAAGACGTAGTTGATTCCGTTACGCGCCCATACAAGGATATTGACGCAGATTAACAGTGCCATCAGTACCGGCATGGCGAATATCGAGTAAATTAGAAGAACAATATCCCATGATAAGAGTGTTCTTCGTGTGTACTCCTGGAAAGCTATCAACGGAGTTCAGAATGGTACCATTCAGCGGTCTACGAGAAATCCATACAAAGGTAGGTCCCCGCAGCAATGGCAGGGACCGCTAGCCCCAACCACAGTCCAAAACGGAATGTACGAGAATCATCAGTTGTTGACAATGGTTCGACTCGAAGTTGCTTTCTTGCTTTCTTTTTGTCGCCGCGTTCTGAATGCGAGGTTTCGACGTGTCGGTTAAAACACATGAATTTCACTTTGCTCAAGGTTGAAGGGAACATACCGAATCGCAGTGCGAAAAGGGATTCCATTTCCCTGAGCAAAGTGCTGACAATAGCACCAGAGGCAAGTGCGGAAGGCTCTACCTATGAGAGTTTCAGGGCTTGAGTGATGCAACCTCGTCAACCAACGTAGCTGCGTACTTTCTCCTTCATGTAAGCACCTAGAACAGAAGTCTTGGTAATCTTCTCATATTTCCTCAATGCTTTGCGAAAGCCGGCAAGGTTGAGAATCTTAATACAAAATGCAAGGGAATCATAGGCATGGTCCAGAAATAGCACGGATGATGGTTTAAAGTTGATCGCAAATCCGACGATGAGATTTGAACGACGTCAAAATACAATACCTGCCGTAGTTGAAAAAAAGACTTACTCTGTAATTGTTCAAAATCTCGAGGCCGCTATAAATATATTTTAGACATCAGCACCGAACCAAGAATACCGAATGGCGACAACCCCCAACCCCGCCATTTCAATCCTTGAAATTTATTACACCAACGCACCGGTAGTGTTCCGCGACAGCTTTTTGGAGTCGCCTTTTTGCGTGTCTATACGCATGAGGGTCATAAGAACACGTTGTCTCACCCAACGGTATGCTTGGATGGGCATGCCATCGTCTTGGTTGCAACATAGTAGAGTCCTTTAGTGCCTTTGGAGAAGGTGTAAAACCGGAGCCCTTTTCGGCTGCACCTCTGGCAACATCATCCCAACTCCAGGAATGGCCACCACCCAAACGCCTGTGTTCAGGTGCTCGTGTCCTGGAGTCAGTCGTGTCGACGAACTCACGACATCCTAACACTTGTCAATCAAACGAAGGGCACATCGGCAAAATGCTAGTCACCACGGTCCAATTCAGAGGCTAAAATACCGTTCCCGCCGGCTCGATGAGGTTGATTAGGTTTGATGTAGAACCAGTTGATAAGTGATGAAAGCGCAAGTGAAATAGAAACACATGCTCTCTTGGCCCAACTCGGGGTGTTCAAGCGAGATGATTCCTAACAGGGACCGAGTTTAGTACGATATGCATCCATTACAGAAGGGCGCTGACGTAGAATGACCGGCGGTGTATTTCCAGTTCGCTGAGTTGTCTCTTTAGCAGTTTGGCACGTTCGTGCATCTCTTTTTCTCTCTCCGTGTAGAATGCCACCACTTTGCCTAGCTCAGCATCGAGCATGTCGAAAAACTTGACATGAACGGCAGGCAAATTGGAGATTATCGTGTGCCAAGGCAGTACTGCAGGAGGGTCGGAAGTTAATTATGGTTAAATGGAAAGAGAAAATAGATACCCGGAACTTTGGCACGCGGCAAAGCGGGACGACGATGGCTCCTTGAGGGCAGCGGCGTTTGTTGAGGTGGTGCATTTAATGCCGTTCCAGTCATACGAGGAAGAGTGGACATGACTAAACTGAAGGAAGGTACTAACATAATTGTTATCCTGAGGTCGAGCACTATTACTATATTCATGCTTACTTCTTTCATGGTTACTCGTTCTCCACCTCGTGGATGACGTTGCATTTCCTCGACTCAGGTCCTCTGTGATAATTGAGTTCGTGCTCAATATCAGTTTTGAAGAGTGTTCTCACCCTCGGATTCATCATCTTCAATTTCAATGTTTGGAGGGGAATAGTGGGCATGATTAACGGTTATATCCCCAAAAGAACTTGTCGTATCGACTTGCTGCAGAGCTTGTGCTCGGATAACTCCTAACTGGGCTTTGAGCTCGCGATAGTCTCTGTTGAACATGAAAACCACGTCAGGGTGTGGAGAAGTTCAAGCCAGAGGTCAGTAAATCAATTACATGTAAGCTTTCTTCCACTCGGGAGTCTACGCGAAGCATTTCGTCACAACCTGAGGAAACGCAACTTGAGGGGGCTCACCTGGGTATCTTGGAGGTATCTGCAGTGACGCGGAGAGCATTTGGTCAGGAGTAGTTGATGCGATAAAGATGCCCCTCACTGTGCAAACTTCATCTCTTCGTGCTGATTCTGTCCAAGCTAACAGGACAGTCGATGTTCAACATCAAAGGCGATTGTTTGTGATGCAGTTGGCACTATAAAGGAGCGGGACGGGACGGGTCATTTCTACATCCTAGAAACCAAAGAAACCCGCCGCGGAAACGGGTAAACAGCACACGAGGTCAATTCAGTCAGTTTGAAACTCCTGAAAGATACGATCAGACACAGTCGGGTGAAATCCCCGTATGGGCCTAGTACGGGTGTTATTCCCAGCAAACTGGGATCGTAGGCGACAGGTAAGTGTGACATGGCGCTGTTTAAGGAAAGTAATGACAGTCAAATCCCCATCTTTACCATCCTGGCACGCGAGCAGAATTATTTGCATCAGACTACATTGACATCATCGACAACAGAGCTTGCCATCTTTGAAAGCGCACCATATGCATATTCAACGTAATACGTAGATTCTTCAATGTTAATTCGTCGATCGCATGTGGCCTACATACCGATTAGCATACACACCTTTTGTATTGAATTGCCAGTGAGTGGTATACTACCATCCACGTGACAATATCTGGGAAAGGATACGTGGCAGCTAATTCATTCTGTGGACCAGGTATGGAGGGCAAATTGGTCCGATGAGTATGCCTAGTCAATAAGAGTGCAAATGTACTATTTTCATGGCGTTTGTGTCAGGAGACAATATATATCAAATCTTGAGTGCTCTGTTGAGCGTAGGAGGGTTACCTGAACTATGCGAGTCTTCGGCGTATGCTCAGTATTGGCTCCTAGATACGGTAAGTAGGTATCGGTCAGCACGCTTCTGAGAAGAATGGCCCCGTCGCAACCCCAGCTAAGTAGCAAGTGTGGGTGATACACTTACAGGGATTCTGTCCATACTAGATCTTGTTGCGGACGCTGTAGCACGCCTCGGAGTCAAGACATTGTCATGAATCAACACTCTGGACACGTAGGCTGGAAACGGGGTGGACTGAGCGGGCTCCGAACTCGCGACTTGCGATGACAGACAGACGGACGGAGTTCGAGACTTTCGAGTCACGTGGCCGTCATCCACCTTGTTGCTGCGAGCGCCGACGAGTTCCCGTCTCGCCGTCCATCATCATGAGCTTCCAAGATATCGAGACTGGCCAATCTCGTTTAGCTCCGTCGAGTGGTATTAACTCCCAGTCGCGGGAAGACTCCACCTTCCTGTCTCTACAGTCCTCGTTGTCTCTTCAGGTGTTCAAGATCAATAGCAATGTACAGGGAATTTTGAAATTGGTAGACCAACTGGGCACTACCAAAGATTCTCCTTCCCTTCGTAAACAGCTGTGCGTCATTCTCGGATTATCCGACGTAGACATCTTCTCAGTAATTACACCGTAGTCATGACCTCACCGAAACAACGAGAGCTATGGCCAAACGGGGGTCGGAGGACTTGAAGAAGCTTTCTTCCATACCCGCTACGAGTGTGAGTCAATGTCTGACGGTTAGCGTTTGCATTTAGGCTTAGTTCATCCTCCAGTCCCATCAGAAGACTTCGCTGCAGAAGACCTCGCACGATCTTCAGTTGTCTCTCGTGGCATTTCAGCGGGCACAGCAATTCAGCGCAGAGCGACAACGAACAGTGGTAGAGAGCGTGAGGCTCGCGGTGGAAGACGATCGGTCCCACCTCTCGTAAGAAATTCCACTCAGGCCACGACGTTGCCCATCTAACTTTGTCAAGCGAAACCCGTCCCACCCCACAGCAGCAACAAGCACAGCTACTTCAATCACAGTTATCCCCCCACGAACTTGCTTACCAAGAATCATTGATTCGGGAACGAGAAGTTGAGATTCAGGAGATTGAGATGGGCATTCACGAATTGTCAGAAATATTCCGCGACCTTGGTACGCTAGTGAATCAACAGGGTGGCATGCTTGGTGCGTACGCCTGCGGAACTTTATCTCACGTTTCTGAAAAACCCTGTTGAAACCCTAGATAACATCGAGTCGAACATCTATTCGATAGCCGCTGATACTCGAGGTGCTGCTGAAGAGCTTTCTACGGCATCAGATCATCAACGGAAGGCCGGTCGTCGCGCTGCATGTCTGATGCTCATCATCGTGTTCGTGGTGGCCCTTGTACTTATAGCGGTGAGCCGCTGTTGATTCATACTATTTGCTGTGTTACTCAACCTACCCTTTTCTCCTCAGGTTCTGTTACCGTAGAAATTACTACTTGATAGTCTGCACCTTGAGAATTATGTGGACCTGTATGGTGAATGAAGTCGCCGCCTTCGATATTCTGCTGGATCGCGGTTATGGACATCGTGCGCTCATAGTGCTTGTTTTTATTTCTAATCTCTATCGCATCCAATTTTGACGGGTACAATCTAATTATATCTCAGACTTATCTGACCAGTTCTGGATGGGCGCTTTAGCTGCGAGAAGGTTTGAGTGTCTTCTGGCTCTGACATTACGCCCGCACCCTCAACGTAATAACAATTGGCCATCACTGATCATACACAGCTGTCTCCATAGCCTTGGATGGTAAGAGGTTTGCGGTTGTTGTGCGCCACTACCGGCATCGCATCTCGTCATATAATGTGAATGCTCCACTACTCAGTCCCTCCAGTTACTTCCTGATGGTCTATCTGACCGACCTCACCCCCACAGTAACCCTCTCACCTATTCCTGGATCCTCGAGTAATGGACTATCCATTCTGGAGGACTTCAGATACACGTGCGTATATCCGAAGTCCTTACTTGTCGAACTCACATCTCTTGACGTTATTCAGGCGCGACACGGTCGTATGTGCTACTTCTATGGATCATTACTTTGAACTGAAAGCTGAAAGATGGTCGGTTTCTCTGGACTTACGATACTTGTTTGGGATCACATCATAACATTCGACGATGAAGTACGTGGTCTCCGACACTTGATTGATCTTCCGTCCCTCAGATTGGCTATGCGCTCACAGGTTGAATTCATATGGAAACGTGACAAGGGACTCGGTGAGTAGACACCTTATTCTCTAAATCTATCCCTGACATTGTTCACAACGCAGTGGCACTCTTGTTCTTACTTGTGAGTGAGAAATCAAGCACAAACATTGCATCCCGTAAGCTCAGCAAAGCAGAACAGATATCTTACTCCACTTGGGTTCGTTGTGAATCTTGTCGGTGAGGGGCACCCCATCCACAGCGTTGGATACAGCCTTAACACCATGTTCAGCTTACACGCTCCCCAGCTGGAGTATTGAAGTGAGTCTGCCGCATTCCGGGTAACCTATTTACTCACCGGAAACTCGTGTAGACGTTCGACACTCATTCATTTCCGCTTAAATACAACTAATCCCGCATGTAGGTGTGGACATTTCGTACGATATGAGGGCGCCATGACTGTTATCGGCATACAAGTAGCCGGGATCCTGATGTTCCTCCGGTGAGGTTGTTATTGAAGTATGCTATACTGCCTCTGACGCTATGATATTCAAGAGTTCGCGCTCTTTACAAACGAAATATAGCGATAGTGGGCAGTGTCATTTTACTGTTCTTCGTATGGCTTGGATTGAACACTTGGTTGCTCACACATGGGGAACGTACGTTATTTTCGCTATTTCCCGGGCACGTTCTGATATGATCGCAGCCGTCTCACACCCATCAGGGGTGCACTGTCAGTGCGGCTTTGACATTGTGTAATAGCATCGCAACTAATTACTTACTCAACGGCATGGCACACAGCATGCACAATGATTTTTGATACGTCTCTGTGAGTGATCGTGATGATCACTCGAGACACATGTTCCATACTGATTTTGGCGCAGAAGTGACATCGCTTCGGCTTCTGCGTGGTTTCCGCTCCTGTACGACACGTATGTTTTCGCATTGGTACTGTACAAGACGAAGCGCGGGACAGGTCACCTTCTCCGCACATTGTTGGCTGATGGAATATTGTACTACAGGTGTAGACCGCTCCATTGTGTTACATTTTCTCGGGTGACTGACGTGATGTTTGACTTCTAGTGTGCTCTGCGTGGTGAATGTCGTTCTAACAATCATGATTGTGCGAGCGGGACCAGGCATAAAGAACATTGCGGCGCAGTAAGTCCGACCCTTTTCGAAAGTTGATGATTACTCGAGTGCTCATTACACCTTGCTACAGGCTCGAGCTATTGTGAGTGTGATAGAACATTTAGCTTTAACCGCTGACTGTGATCAATGCCCGGTATTTTTTTCAGGCTCACGGTATGTGATCTCATATTACCGATTATGTCAGACGCGTTTCTGACTTGACTTCAGGTGGCTATGGTGTCTCGTATTACACTCAATCTAAGAAAGCAGGCACTAGGAGCGAACGTTGTCGTGATTCCTAGCGAGCAGAAGCCATCGCGAATTGTGCGCTGGAGATCAGGATCAGGCAGAACCGCGGAACCTCGCCCACGGTCAAGCTCCGCAGCGTCAACCACGCCTCGGCGGAGCAGCATCACTTTTCGAAACGAACCTGTTTCACACCCTGAGCACATACCGCTGAATCCGATCTACTCTGTCTGGAACCTGACGCCAGAGGCAGGAGTGACACCTGTCCTGGCTAGTCCGGCTGGCGAGCAGGCGAGATTTCAACGACCTGGCGTGTAGCATTGTTTCTGAGGGTAGTCAAAACAAGAATGTGTTGGACGTAGTGTATGGTTACAGGATGCTATTTATGTATCTATGAGGGTTTTAGCACGATCACGTGGTTTGTGTATGTATGGTGAATGGAGTGTTCCAAATGGGTCCGGGTGCGGCAGTTCGGTGGATGCTTTGACTCGGGCTCATCAGCGCAGGACGCGACCTCGAGCCTTTCCCATCCGTCCCTTCTCTCCTTTCCTCTTTTCAGGCTAGCTTTAAAGTTTACTCAAACCCCTCGCCTCGTGTCCTCCTAACCAGCCATGGCGACCTCCCCATCACACCCTATCAACCCCGGGAAGAACTCCGGTACTTCAAAGCTACTCAATGACTATGTCGGTCCACAAACTTTTCCGCAGCAGAACGCGTCGTTGACATACAGCTTACTAGCAACTCGGGGATTCCCTTGGGAAAGGCGCGTTCGGTCAGGTATACCGTGAGTTCCTTCCCCTGCACGGCGAACAAAGATAGATGGATCAACTGATCGTGAATGTAGGTGCACTTAATTGGGCCACTGGCGAAACTGTCGCCGTCAAGGAAATCCAACTAAGCAACATACCCAAGGGGGAACTCGGTCAGATTATGGTACCTGTTCCTATTCATATAGTCGCATCTGCTCCTTTCCTCACCTTTCCTACAGTCGGAGATCGACTTGCTCAAGAATCTCAACGTATGCCACCCTCTCGCACGCGTGCCATTCCATAACTGATCAAATCCAGCATCCCAATATCGTCAAATACAAAGGATTTGTCAAGACACGAGAGTACTTGTATATCATCCTCGAGTACGTTTTCCCCGCGTCCATCCGCTTTTGATTGACCTCTTGGTAGATTTTGTGAAAATGGGTCCTTACACAATATATGCAAACGATTCGGAAAGTTCCCCGAGAATCTCGTTGCCGTTTACATACGTCAAGTACTCGAAGGGCTTGTATACCTCCATGATCAGGGTGTTATTCATCGGGACATCAAGGGTGCAAATATCCTAACTAACAAGGACGGGTGTGTGAAGCTTGCAGATTTTGGGGTTGCCAGCTCCACCACGACTGGCGCGGTCAGCGACGATGCTGTCGTTGGCAGTCCGTACTGGAGTAGGTAATGCCTTCTTCTCATCCATAACGTTTTAACATTATGTTATTATTAGTGGCACCAGAAGTCATCGAGCAATCCGGTGCAACCACGGCTTCCGATATTTGGTATGCTGCAGTGCTCGCGTGTCTCTCATCATCTCATGCTCTTACCCCAGGAGTGTTGGTTGTGTGGTCATTGAGCTTCTAGAAGGCAAACCACCTTACCATTTCCTCGATCCTATGCCAGCACTCTTCAGGATTGTCCAAGATGATTGTCCTCCAATACCGGAAGGTGCCTCTCCAATCGTGAAAGACTTTCTTCTCCATTGTTTCCAGAAAGACAGCAATCTACGAATATCAGCCAAGAAGCTCCTGCGACACCCATGGATGGTAGCAGCGAAGAAGCAGATGGATTTGTCAACCAGAAGGGATGGCCTCCCCGGAAATAACAATTCTCAAACGTCATCTGATGCACCACGGCGGCCTTTGAGTAATTATAACTATGACGAAGCTGTCCTCAAGGTGCAAGAGTGGAACGAGGCCTTGAAATGTAATCTACTTCCACTTATCACGCAGCCAAAATAGTCTGATCACATCTAGCTCCAACGCGTCCGTCAAAGCACGGTGGTCGTGCCGCTGGTGGTGATGGCCCTCCTCCATCACCTACGCGTCCACTACACAACAAGCCCAGTGTTAACTTATTCCAACATTCTGTCCTCGGGCTGCAACAATCGGTACCAGCACCAATGGCTCTCAAGGTACCACCGGCTGCTTCGGGAAAGCCATTAGCGCCTGTTGGTTTGGTGGAGAAAATCAGGGAACCGTTGGCATTCGTCCTTCAGCAACCCGAAGAACAAACGGATAATTGGGATGATGATTTTGAGGATGGCCCGTCCTTTTCAAAGTTACAAGGTATTTGACCCAGTCCCATCACCCAGTATTTATCAGCCCAACTGTGCACGCTTAGCATTGGACAAATCGGCCATGGAAGATGACAAACCAGAGGTTGACGATAACGCTCAAACAATACGGCCAAACCGTAGCCCTGTTGGCCCGGGCACGGTCCCACTAGCGAAAGCCCCTGCAGCGGATATCGTTCCGATTGTGGAGGACTACTCAGACCTTGCATCGGAAGAAGATGACATCATCTTGCAAGAAAAGGTTGCAGACTTCAAGGTTAGTTACAAGTGCTTTTACTCCTCCCCTCTCGGTGTGATATCATGTCTACTGTAGATGAAGAACTCTGTTCGTCGTGGTCTGTTTCATCCAGATGATATCAAAACCCTTGGCATTGCACCCAGCTCTCCCGGTCCAATGTCAGCTCCGCTTCCTAGCCTTTCACGCAAGCCCTCGCGTCCCTCACTGAGTCCTGCGGGTCCGAATGGTCCACCAGCTGGTTCACTTCGCTCGCATTCTCGGTCGTCGTCTTTTGTTGGCTCTGGATCGAGTAGTTCCGGGTCCTTTGGACGTGCTGAAGCCAGGCGAGTCGCAAGCTCACATGAGTTCAATAAATATGCGGAGGAGGACGACGAGGATTATGATGACGTGTTTGGCAAAGTCAGCGGCGCCAGTAAGCCGTTTTTTTCCCTCCCGGTGGCATTTGAATGGTCCCAGACTGACGGGGGAAATAGCCCTTGAACAGCCTATGCAAACCCTTCAGCTCAATACTCGACATTCCAACAAGTCCTGGGTACGTACGCTCCACGGTTTTGCTTCATTTGCCAAGTTTGTTAACCACCACTCAGCTAGGGGATGAGGATGACGAAGATGATCCTTTTGCTGAGGTATGACTTGTCTCCGCGCTGGCTTCTTTGATCTCACCATCCAGTCCAGATTGACGAAGGCTTTGCAGAAGACGATCTCGAAACTAATTTACAACGAGACAAACATGCTCGCCTGTGCAGCATGGTGAATCAATTGATTGACGAGCTCACGCCCTCCGCACCCGACTTCCAGCTCCGGGATGCTTGCGATCAACTGGTAGGTTCTGGATTTATGCAAACCGTATGCTCTTGCTGATCGACAACATCAGGTTACCATCATGACGGAGAATCCAGAAATGTTGTTCCAGCTCGTCTCTTCTCATGGTATGCTGGCAATTTTGGAAGTGTTGGAAGGGAAATGCTCTCGGGATGTGCTGATGAAGCTGCTTCGTATACTCAACCTGGTACGACATTTCTATTACTAAACCATCCCAGCTGACCTATTTTTTGGTAGCTCGTCACAAGCGACCTCGGTGTGTTGGAGAGCTTTTGTCTTATCGGTGGAATTCCGGTGATGATGGGTGAGTTCCGCAACCGGCCGTTTGATATTTTCAACTTACGATGGACAGGTTTCACTTCCAAGAAGTATCCTTCCGAGTGCAGGACCGAGGCGTCGAATTTCATCCGGTTGCTCTGTCACACTTCAGCATTGACGCTCCAGATGTTCATTTCGTAAGTAACCTTGGCTTTTGATTATTTGTTTATCTCACTGTCTATAGGTGTCGTGGGCTTAAGGTCCTTGTCGACCTCCTTGACGAAGACTATACGGAGCAAAGCGAGCTCGTTGTCGACGCTCTCGATGGTATCGGAAGTGTTTTTGAGCTACAAAGCCCGACGACCAAGAACGATTTTTGCCGTATGTTTATTCGGGAAGGGCTCCTGGATCCCCTTTCCTCGGCATTATTAAACGTGATGAGCAACCATAGCGAGACCGCCGTTGAGATGAAGCACAAAATTATACAGATTCTGTTGGTGTTCTCCCAGGTGACGCAAAGCGATATACATGTGCGAAATGCAATGGGGACGAGGAAGATCATCCGCAGTAAGCCCAAAACGTTTTGGTCTCACATGAAGCTGAGATATAATTCGTTATATACGTAGGGCTGATGCGTGCTTGCGAATTACTCGAGGGAGATTGTCTAGTTCAAATGCTCAAGGCAGTGAAGCACCTTTCGATGAACCCAAATTTACTCGAAGTGCTCCAAAACGCCAATGCCATCGAGATTCTCATAAAGCTCCTGGATGAGGACCGAGCCGGTCCACATGGCACAGTAGGTCGTTTTTCTGACGTGAGGATCTCTTACGCACTCTGCATCCCCAGGAGGTATCCAATCACATCTTCCAAACTTGCTACAACCTCTGTCGATTGAACAAATCACGGCAAGAAGAAGCTGCTCAGGCAGGCATCATCCCGTGCCTCAAACGTGTTATCGAGACCAGCTCGCCTTTAAAACAATTTGCCCTTCCTATCCTTTGTGATCTTGCGAGCGCCGGAAAGAGTTGTCGAAACTGGCTTTGGCAGCACAACGGTCTCTGTGTTTACCTGAAACTCTTGGAAGACCCTTATTTCCAAGTCAGTGCATTGGAAGCTATCCTGTCGTGGTCGGTTAGTTCCGTGAGTTGTCTGGACAACTATTGATGATAGTCGCAGGTTACAGGACGAAACTGCCAAGATTGAGGATCAACTCGTGAAACCGGAATCGCTTGATGCTCTGCTCAAGTGTTTCGTCTCTGCAAAGGCCAACTCGTTTGAGAACCTGCTGGATCCGCTTCTCAAGATTTGTCGTATTTCCAATCCAATCACTATTGGACTAGCCAAATCGTCCTTTTTCAAACGCATCATCGACAGACTCTCGCACAGCCGCGCCGTCGTCCGACTGAACCTATTGCGTATCCTGAGGACCGTGTGCGACGTACATCCAAACCGCGCGATCTTGGTTGAAAGATACGGGCTGCATGAAATCGTGACCAAGTTGAGCAAGGAGGATGGCGCTGTGCTCGTTCGGGAGCTGGCCAGGGAAATATTGCCTGCCCTTGCGCCTGCGCTGAAGCCTGCCCTCGGCAAGTCTGGGTTGAAAGGATCTGATACGCCCAAGAACAGCTCGATCATTGCTCCCAAGAAGGCGCGGAGGACTGCTTCTGAAACCTCGGCGTTGGGTGCCTCAGCGGGTGCTACGTTGGGAGGCGTCGGTCCTATGGCACGTTTGGGAATCGAGCGATCGCATTCGTCGTCCCGACATCGATTGGGTGACATTGCATGGCAATCGGGGCTTGGAGGGGTCAGCACTCGTCGATGAAAGATCCGCGGAACATAATTTGTATATTTAATCAAGTTCCTGCTTTCCATTTCGCTCGTTATCATCGTTAGCTTTGTTTATTTAACCCATGTTCATTGTCCACACTAGCGCAGCACTCTCATTCGGACATAGAGTAGAGGACTTGACTAATGATTAATACCACGTAACAGATGGATTGGGGAACGATGTGTCTACTTGCGAGCGAATGGGATTTGGAAGCCCGAAACCAGCGCCCTCGCCTTGTTCTGGGCACCTTGGCCCTCTGCATTGGTGATAAGATGTATGTGCATCCCGTGAATTTTAGGGTAGGCTTCGAGGTTAACCTCGATCTGGGGGAACAGGCCGAGTGCCTCCGGAGGTAGACCGAAAGAGACGACTCCAGCGACACCGCTGGGGGTCTGCATGTTACTGGAGGACGGGGGCAACACAATGCCAGGGAACTCGCGCAAGCGGGGCAAGACGAACTCGGAGAGAGTAGCGATGAAGTTGTACATCTGGGGACCCTTGAGCTCCACCTTGACGCCGAGTGGAACACCTGGGCGGACCCAACCGCTGACGGACTTTTTCCCCTTGACAATCTGCACGCCAGCAGAAGAGTGACGACCTCCGCCCTGGCTTGTCTCGCCAGAGATGGCTCTAAAGGAGGCAATGGCGTTGAGGAGGACGCTGCGATTGGACATGGCCTCTTTCATCATGGTATGGAGGACGATTCTTTCGAGCTTGACGACGTTTTGTGGGGTGGTTGGGGGTGCGGGTTTCTTTCCGAGACGGTCACCGCCGACGGGGGTGTTGACGCGGTTTTTGGAGTAGGGGTCGTTGGGGTCGAATCTGAGGCGGACCTCGCGGGGCGGTGGGCGTGGACCGGATTCATGGACGTAGGACATGTACATGAGGTTGTCCTGGAGGGATGTGTAGTAGTGTTCGCGGAGACGACATGGTGCGGTGTCGTGTATGGTGAGGTCGACGTGGGGGATGGGGAGGCCGCAGTCGTCGATGCGGAGCGGGCGGCGTATTCTGGGTGGCCTGCGGAAGATGCGCGCGGCGGACATGAGCGCGGAGGAGGAGAAATGTCCAGGGGTTTTTAGGCGAGAAAACAAAATAAAAATAAATAACTAAATTTGAATGGCTGACCTTGTTACTTATTACGCTTTTGACTTTTTCGTTGTTCGGGATGGCGTTGACGGCGACGGCGCAGTCAGCGTTGGCGACATGGGACGAGACAATCGTACCAACACTACGAAAGAGTACGGTCTTGTTTTCATTTGACTCTGTTGGCTTGATCGCTCATTCTGGCCAGGACTCGAGAGCGAAAGTAGGATACTCGCCAAACGCATGTCCATCGCATCCGTCTCTTCCATAGACGACTCTCAGAAGTCTTCTGCTCCCTCCCAATCCCGTCGCTCCTCCCGCGACGTCCCTCAGACCCCCCGTCATATCCCAGATCCAAGGAAATCTAGCGCGATACCCAGACCAAGTCTACAGTACTCCAGGACCGCGAACGACCCCCGCTCAGATACTTCCTCTTCCAATACCCGCGTAAACGGCGCGTCCTCTTCCTCTTCCTATCCCCCAAAACGCGCCCGCACGTATTCTCAGCCTCCTTCTCCGACTGGCTTCACCAACAACCCACTTCCTACTCCCGACTCCTCTCGGCCTACTTCTCCCCGCACCTCAGACGTAAAACCAACTCGCATACCGATCGCCGCCCGCGCAAGGACAACAAGCGGCTCCAGTCATGCCCACAGCATCGCCCAGAGAGCTGAGAGTCGCACCGGTTCAAATCATCGTCCATATCAACCACTCACCCCCGACAACTCCCAAGACCACTGGACCGCCAGACCAAACGATCCTCCCCAGCCTGCAACTCCCCCGATGGCCTCTATACGGCATCAAGCTTCTAACATCATGAACGAACCCGCTCCCTTCGCGACACCTTCGATTACCTCTTCGATACGTTCCAGAATGCAAGAACCCATTCATATCGATTCCAGACCTTCCACCGACTCCGAGGAACGTCCGTTTGAGCACTGGTATAGAGGCGACGTGCACAGAAACGGCGGTGTCGGCGAACTGCGAGTGGCAAAGCATGTGGAGATGTTACAGATTGCCAACTATGGTCACAGCATCCGAAAAGCTGTCCGTGGCCAAGCGCGCAACTTATCTGGCCAGATGAGCTCTTCCCGCGGCCGAAAGAGGGCAGACAGTGTTGATACCGGTACTCGTGGAAGTATCTATCTCGACGATGCGCGGACGCAAGACGCAAACATGGTTCTCGACGAGACCCCGTTGACTGACATCGAAGCTGATGCTGATACCGATCCCGAGTCATTCTACGACGCATATGCTAGTGTGGATGCAGAACCAGACGCGGACGACACAGTACACTCGGGCTTCAGTGCTTCTACACACGGTCACCCATCCAGTCCTGCTCAGGTATCTTCGAGCCGTAGTCAAACACCTACAAATGCGGTTCTGGACCACAACACCACAGCAAAGTATGCAACTTACCCTCAGGCTACTGGAGAGCGATCCAGGACCCCCTCAGTTCCTGCGAGGACAAGTGCAGAGAGCACCACGCCCACTCCACTGGCCACAGGGTCACGCCCACGGGCAGGGTCACGCACGACTTCCCCGACGTCGCAATCATCCGACCAGTCGCAGACAAAGCGCCGTGCTAAGAGTCCTGCCGCACCCTCACCCGCCTCCACTCCCAAGAAGGCAAGGATAAAGGCCAAGACTCCACCCCCAGCGTCACGAAGGGAGGATCCACGGAATTCTATCGCAACGTATCCAACGCCAGAGGGAGATATAGTGAACGCTATACCAACATGGACCCAACCCGTACAAAAGTCCGGCAACTGGGACGAGGCAAGTAACCCCTTTCCTTAGAGCTTCATTCACACTTACCACCGCCCCGCCCTTAGGTGGTGCTCCCAGTCGTTGCTCGGAAGAAAGGATTGGATGGTCAGTACGAGCAAGCAGATGGCAGCCCGAAACTGCGGGAGTCAGAATCACCAATCAAACCTGTATGTATAATGCATGCATTTTGCACCCATATTAATGGCCTCTTCACGCAGGCACCGGGTACATTTGGGTACGACTATACAAAGTATCGACCGCCACGTCAGGAAGAAGAGATACAAATGCACGAGTTTGGTCGACTCCCAGACCCCCTTCCTGAGGAAGACCCAGTTGAACTACCTGCCGAGCCATCCGAGCCATCACCACCAATATCACCCCCTTTATCCCCTGAAAGGCCAATACAACCTATTCAGCCAGATCCTCGGCAAACTGTCCCAAAGCCTCCCGATTCTCCTGCACCTTTCTCGCATTATCGTATCGATCACCGGGTACCTACGATCAACATCACGCGGCCTTCTCTCGATACGGTCGAACCCCGACAAGTACAAGAAGACGAGGACGCGGGCGGAGGGTGCTGCAAATGCGTCATTATGTGATTTCGTTGATATCTGGGTATCTGGGTGACCCTGCTATTCCTGTATATTTTGCTTGTTCACTGTGCATTAGTTTCGGTGCCTTGACCGTTCCCGTTATGTCTCTCCCTTCCTACAGATTTCTGCTTACCCGACCGTCATCTGTTTTTGAAACGACCGACCACCGCCTTGCGAGCCTCGTCAAGGTGATTCTGCTGCCGTTTCTTTGTGATGAATACTTCCATTCGTTCGCTCATCACGGTATACCTCCATTTTTGTTTATACCATGACGGAGTGGACAGTCTTTCATTCATCTTTGACTAGCTTGACTCCACACCTATTCCAACGGACTTGCTCATCCACGCTCTCCATGTTGCGTTTTTTACCTCAAGCTCCCCACGCTCATTAGTAAACCGCTTGTAGTATGGAATTGCTCATGTTTCATCTTCTCTTTTGAGCTTACTTTATCGCTACAGTAGTTTTCCCAGGAGGGATTTCACGATCGCATATCCGATACCATTGCACCGTAGACGCTACATGCTGGTGGAGTATGCAACGATTCAATCACTTTGGGTATACAAGATCCCCATCATCATCATTATTATCAGCACAATTTGGGAATGTTGGTGATATCGAACGTTCTACTTGCGCGCAGATACCCTTGAGGGTCTGACCTCACCTCGTCGACTGTGTAGGCTACGTCGACGCGGTACGTTCCCTCTGCATCGTCCAATTCCACCTTGGTGAGGTTCGCGAGCGCCTCAAGAACGCGTCCATTCCTGGTCCACACGACCGTGTAGCTCTCTGCACTCTCGATGGGTTCCTCCCTAAACTGAGCCAGTTTCACGAGGTCCAGTTCGACTATACGAGTGTTTGGCCCTGGACACGTCACACGGAGATCGTCGATGAGATCGATACGCCTGAGAAGCGAACGCCAGAGACCCTCCAAACAGACATTGCAAAAGTTGGGCTGTGCGACGGTGCGCATGAGACAGTCGTCGTTTGTGGGACGATAGGACGTGCCGTTGTGGAGGTCGTACCTGAACGTGCGAAAGCGGATGGCGTCAGTAACGTTTGTTCAATAACGGCAACACGGACAGCGGTACGCACGTTGGGAAGAGGCTGTAGTGTCCTCGGGTGGCGTTGAACCTGGGACGCCGTTAGCGTACACGTCGGGTGAACGTCAAGTACGTATGCTCACTCTTCTGGAAACCCATACTCGAGGACCTCGACGCTGCAAAGTTGTGCTTGGCCCTCGATGTTTCTGTTTCTGAGGGAGAACACGACTACGTGCTCACCCTCGAGCAGAGGGTGCTCGAAGGAAACGTCGTAGTGCCATCTATCTATGCCAATGTCCTTCCGAGGTGTCCACCCAAGATCAACGCCATCGAGAGATACCATGAGGTCATCCGCCTGAGGTATCCCTGAAAGTGAGAATTTGATCAGGTGGCGAGCGTACGTCCCAGACGATGAGAACGTAAACGACCATGGCTTCTCGACGTCCAGAAGCGTCCACGGGTACGCTTGCATCGGCATCACAGAACGCTCTACACGGGGATGGTCGCTATGCGTTAACCAATGTGCCCACGTCACGTTTTTGGGATCGTGTATCGCATTGACGCCGAAATAAGCGAAACCTCCGTCGTATTCTTCGCCAACTTGGATGATCGAATGTCCGATTTCGTGACGGAGTACGAGGGCGCCGTTTGCCTGTGAGGCAGTCGTGGTACTTTGGATCGTGCCGTTTAGTATCGCCTCCGGATCATACCATCAGCAGCTAGCTTACGTGTATTCCCCTCCAAGACCTAAAGATTGGATGAATGTTACAGTGCATTCATATCCCCTTCTGGACACAAGTTCAACTTACCGCCGTACAACGGGTCATTCGCTGCGGAGAGGTTTCATTCCACTGAAGAATCAAGTACATAACGGAATACCGACCGAGCAAAATCGCGTAGTCACACTTGTCGTCAAGGGACGCGCAAGCAGCAAGGGCCACGCCAGACTTGTTGGAATACAATCCTCTCAGTTCAGTACCGTCCCTGTAGAGACCAAATGGGGTGCTGTGTGGAAAGGGTGTTGGTGCGCTGCTCGGATGGACAATGTTTACCCTCACTCTTTTGCTTTCCCACCAACACCAATGCCGCTCTGTCATTGAACGTAAGCAAGGACATAATTTCATCCACGGGCTCAAACTTAGACCTCTCTGCTGGGAGTAAAGACAGCCCAGAAATTGAGCAGGGGTTTGACAGTGAAGAATGTCTGATTCGTCGACAAATCTCGCGCAAGTCGAGATGCATCGTCCAGGAACTTTTGTCGTTCTCCGGCGGTATCTACCATGTGTCAGCCCGCCAAATACATATGTGGCGAACGGATCACGTACAACCGTCAGCGAAGAATGCGAGGTCGACGCGATTTTCCGCGGGTCCGGAGGTGATCAAAGGTATAAGTTCCAATCGTGGTAGGTCTGTGTCCAATACATGAACGTGGGAGGCACCGTTTTGTGAGAAGGGGACTTGAGTCAAAGGAGGTTCGAGAATGGGAAGCGAGAGGGAGAGATTGTTTGAACAGTACAACTGGGTTTGCGATACCAGGGCGTGTATGTTGTGAGAGAGAGTTCGAACCACGCTTTGGCTGGGCCCGGGATGGCCCGGGAGAGCGGGAATTGGGGTGACCTCCTTGACGATGTCTTGGTGGGCCAGATCTTTGTGTATCTGAGCTGACCGAAGGGAGACGATTTCGCAGAGACCGTCGAGAGGGTCGGCTCTGAGCACAAGCTCCCAAGGTCGTATGTGTTGACCATTCGCGACAACGCTACCGAGTACACCGAGGGCCACAAAGATCGACAAGCATTTCATAGTGTCAAGTTTTCGGATGAAAGGCGGCCGAGACTCCGCCAATGAACACTTCACCTGCCATTTATGGGAGCCCGGGATTCCCGGTCCGGTGCTCTTGGAAGGACAGAACATTCACCAAACTCTATATACCCCACCCTACGGTGTTTTGGAGCAGCCAGAACCACATCAACCGACAAATGGAAGAATAATGATGGGTTCCTCCTTCCAGTCCTCATCAGAGCACTGAGAATCCGATGCAGATCCTGCATGGAACGATGGGGTGAATCAAGTTGATATACTACGCTATTGCTTTCGTCGGCTTTTCTCCGATATCTTGGAGAGAAAGAACATATCTCCTAAGCGTTGACAGTTTGAGACGTCCAATTCCCCTGTCCTTGTCTCCACCTAGTGCATCGTCATTGACACCTGATTCGAATTCCAGGTCGGGTCGTGTGCTTCGACCACGGGCTGCGAAAGAGCGTGGCATGGCTTCGGGAATTGGATAGGAGATGGGAAAGGCGTGTAGAAAGGGCGCTGGTACACTAGGTATGTAGCGACCAATCAAGATATTCCCAAACACGTCCATCAGAAGCGTTATTGTCTGTCCCTTCCTCGAGGATATCAACCTACCCGCGCTCCCCATACACTCCAGGAGTCACGGGAGCCTGTACTGTTATCACCCCTTGGCCTCTCGAGGACAAGTGTGATCTGAGCGGCAGTGCCAGCCAACTTCTTTTCAGAAACTACTGCAAGAGTAGAGAAGCCTGTCAGAACTCTTGTAGAATTCGCGAACCTGACACTGGTGGTGCATACCCCATCACTTGCGTTAGGGTATGCTGGGAATCCAGAAGCGTACGTAGCTGGGCTCTCTTGCAGTAATTATCTGACGAGTACCCGCGTGCAGCATGAAAGAGACCTTTGTCAACGTGTAAAGGAATGGTGTCTTGAGCATCCACACAACTGACGACTTATCAGATGGATCTGAACCCGTATGGGCGAGGGAGCAGTGTCGTAGAATTCAAGGACGGTCAGGAGCCTGACATTAGTCCTTCGCGACACACGAAGATGATCTATCTTCCCACTTACATGTTTGCTAATCTCGTATTCTTGCCTCAACGCCAACAGAGAACTGTCACGAACCGATAACCATCGTGATTCAATGATGGTCGCGGCTGGTTGTCGATCATTTTTTGACAGTTCGTGGGAGGCCTGACCGATAGTCGTATCTAGTTGATGCCAGTGGCGGCATAGGGATGTCATCATCATACACAGAACGCGCCATTGAACGGTCGGGACCGGAGCATCCACTGAGATTTGCAGGTTCAGCCAGCAATCTTTCAACCTGTCTCAGTGTGACTAACATTCAGAGCCAGGTGATCGAGCATTAAAATTTCAAGGATCCTACGTTGGCCTGCATCCAGGTCCATACTATATCCTCTTGGTATGGTGCCAAAGAAGTTTCAACAACCGCATGCAAGAAGATGTCTGAGTCTGAATCCTTTTCAAGTTCTACACTACCATCAATATTTTGGAAATCAATATCCCACCCAACAAGAATGATTTTCTGACGTTTGACACTTTCATTAAACTGTGAATGTGAGTGGACCTTGTCAAGTTGTTTGAGCAAGCCGACGGGTAAGTCATCTCGCAGTCTGATCAGCAGATGGGCCACACATCAGCTATCTCTAAGCGCTGATTTAGTGCTGAAAGTTGGGCAAAGTGCCGTACAAAGGTGTTCTGGTCCAATCAGTTTTCGTTCAGCCATCACACAGGTTTGCTGAAGTCTCAAAAACATCATGTGGTAAACGCTGGCACGCAAATGGCAGTGCCTCACCTCGAACGTATAAATGCCAACCCTCCGGTCCTCTTCCAGCAGCCCACTTCCATTTCGTTAGGCTCACAGGTACTGGCTAGTGAGTCTACACACTTACATCGTGTTGGCCTGCTCACAGTCTGGTTTCCGTCAGCCTTTTTCTGTATTCTTCAACTAACTTCAGCATCCCTTGACGGGCCTGATAACGCTCACTTATCAATTCACTTTGTTGATTCAAACGACTCTCCAAGATGCGCTCCCGTGCCGTTCTTTCCGTGGCTTTCGTCGCCGCTGCCATCGCTCCTCAGGCCGTCATGTCGCTCCCCATCGCCAATAGCCAAATCACTCAGCCTGGCATTGTATCCGTACCCAACATGAACCAGACAGCTCCAGTTGATCACACTGACGGCGACCTTGTTGATAAATTCTTGTCGTGAGTTGGGTTTATAAGTCCCTTGACGCAGTTGACCGCAAACTGCTGCAGGTCGCTTAGCGCAGATCAATTGCGAGACTTGGAGGACATCGTTCAGAAAACGCCGATCGGTAGCGGACCAGTAGCACTTCCCATGCAGACGACCAGGTGAGTCGCATTTGAGCGATACAGCTTTCAGATATGATAATTGATGGTTCCCTTAGACGCGGCGCCGACCAGAATGACATGAACCGACCAGAGGAGCGCTCCTTCCCATTTGGTGGCTTCACATCTCTTGGCGCAGGCGTTGCCAAAGGAGTCACCAACGCAGGATCCAGGATTGTGTGAGCCTTATTTGACCAATACACTCTTGAGATGCGAGATTGAGAACTACCTTTCGTTCATACAGAAAAGACATCGAAAAAAAGCTTACAAAGAGAGCAGTCGAGCCAACACCAATTGCGATAGCGGAGAAGGGATGGTCGACGCCGATCAACCTTCTTCCAGACGTGCCGATCGAGATAGAGAAGCGCCAACTCGATAGCCTTCTTGGAACCCTCCTCAACCACGGTTCTGGGATAGGATCTGAAATCGGGTGAGGCTCTTTTTTACGAGGCACCTGTGAAAAGTGGAATTCATAGTTGTCTTTCTGTGCAAAAGCATCGTTGAGTCCATTCTCAAGAGGGAGGCCGAGCCAACTCCAATAGCGGTAGCGGAAGGAATACGATGGACACCTCCTCCGATCCCTACACCTCCCCCGGTCCCCTCCTGCTGGTACACAGGAAGCTGCAGTGGCACAAATGATCTCGACTGAGCGCTGTCTTGTAAATCTACGAAGAATGTTTTGATGACGGATACAGATGAAATGGAATACCTATGTTTAAGTTCGATGATTTACTCACCCAGGCACATGTGCGAGTGGCCGGCAAACACTGGATTCAAATTGATCATACACGGATGGTGCAAACAGCCCTGGACATAATAATAAAAATGGCCAGGTCCGACTACACTAGCCTCGTATTTTTCTCTGGATGATGGTCCAATCGCAAGCGGAATGTAACACAGCAGCCTCCAACTCCGCCGTATCAACAGTTGAGCCACGCATCGTCGACAATCCGTCTCTTATAACAGTGTTAACACTGTCCATGCCGATTTCAAGATATCATGTCTACATATGACATCAGCTCGTAAAAATGGACATGTCGAGGTCGTACCTGAACGTGCGAAATCAGATGACATCAGTATCGTTTGTTTGGTAACAGCAAAACGGGGCGGCGGTGCGCACGTCGGGAAGAGGCTGTAGTGTCTTCGGGTGGTGTTGGACCTGAAACGCCATCAGCCCACACGTCGGGTGAACGTCGAGGTACGCTCACTCTTCCGGAGACCCATAGTTGAGGACCTCGACGCTGCAGCGTGGTGCTTGGCCCCCGATTTCCCTGTTTCTGTCACCTTCGAGCAGAGGGCGTTCAAAGAGGACATCGTAATACCATCTATCTATGCCAATGTCCTTCCGAGGCGTCCACCCAAAATCAACGTCACCAAGGGATACCATGAGGTCACCCGGCCAGGTATCCCCGACAGTGAGAACTTGACCAGGCGGGGAGGGTACGTCCCAGACGACGAGAACGTAACGACCATGGCTTCTCGACATCGGGAAGCATCCACAAGCATGCTTGCATCCGTATCATAGAGCGCTCTATACGGGGGTGGTCGCTATGCGTCAACCAATGTGCCCAAGTCACGTCTTTGGGGTCGTGTATCGCATTGACGCCGAAATAAGCGAAACCTCCGTGGTGTTCTTCGCCAACTTGGATGATCGAATGTCCGATTTCGTGACGGAGTATGAGGGCACCGTTTGCCTGTGAGGCAGGGGTTATACTTTGGACCGTGCCGTTTAGTATTGCCTCCGGATCACGCCGCATCAGCAGCAAGCTTACGTGTATTCCTCTCCGAGACCTAGAGACTGGATGAGCGTTACAGGGCATTCATATCCCCTTCTGGACATAAATTCAACTTACCACCATACAACGGATCATTCGCCGCGGAGAGCTTTCATTCCACAGAAAAGTCAAGTACATAACGGAACACCGACCGAGCAAGATCGCGTACTGTAGTCACACTTGTCGTCAAGGGACGCGCAAGCAGCAAGGGCCACACCAGACTTGTTGGAATACAGAGACCAAATGGGGTGCTGCGCGGACAGGGTCTTAGTGCGCTGTTCGGATGTACAATGTTTACCCTCACGCTTTTGCTTTCCCACCGACACCGATCGTGCCGCTGTCATAGCACATAAACAATTTCATTCACGGGCTCAAAAGACCTGTCTGCCAGGAGTAAAGACGGCCCAGAGATCGAATAAGGGTTTGACAGTGAAGAATGTCTGATTCGTGGATAAATCCGGCACAAGTCAAGAAGCATCGTCCAGGAATTTTTATCGTTCCCCGACGATATCCGCCTTGTGTCAGGTCCCGCCGAATACACGCATGGCGAACGGATCACGTACAACCGGCAGCAAAAAATGCGAGGTCGACGCGATTTTCCGCAGACCCGGAGGGGATCAGAGGTATAAGTTCGAGAATGGGAAGCGAGACGGAGTGACCGTTTGAACAGTGCAGCCGGGTTTGCGATGCCACTGGGGGCGTGTATATCGTGAGAACCCGGACCACACTTTGGCTGGGCCCGGGATGGATTAAAACGGGAAGCGGAGTCACCTCCTTGACGACGTCTTGGCGGACCAAATCTTTGTGTATCTGAGCTGACCGAAAGGAGAGGGTTCCGGAGAGGGTCGGTTCGTAGCACGAGCTCCCAAGGCAGTACGTGTTGTCCGTTCGCGAGTACACCGAGGGCCACAGGTCGACAAGCATTCAAGTTTCATTGTACGGGCGGATAAGAGGCGGCCGAGACGCCAATAAACACCAAACAATAACTTGTCCGACGACGACAAGCAGGCGTGAGCGCTACACCTGCCGTTTATGGAGCCCGGACACGCTCTTCCCCGGTCCGGTGCTCTTGGAAGAGTACCACGATGACGGTGGACAGAACATCCACCAAACTCTATATACCCCACCCTTCAGGAAACTTCACTCTCGTCGGTGTTTTGGAGCAGCTAGAACCACATCAACCAACAAATGGAAGAAAGATCGCCTTGGTGGGTTTCTCCTTCAAGCCTCCACCTGGACACTGAGAATCCCACGCAGATCCTGCATGGAACGATGGGGTGAGTCAAGTCGATGTACCATGCTATCGCTTCCGTTGATGTTCCTTCCAGACATAAAGATTACCTATTCCAGAAGCGGCTCGCACTGAGATTGCCATTTGATTCTTTTCGGTTCGATTTTCGGTACGGGGTTGTGTTATGTGGTCGTTCCCGGGGCACTCACGTCTTGCAGCGGAAATCACGAAAGCGGTGGCCAGTGGACGCAAGGCGGATTTGCCGACGATGTCGAAGACCTTGTGGCGGTCGTTGCTTACCTCCGCTCTACCTATGGTTACGAAGTTGACATGGTCGTCGGTCATTCTCGTGGCTCCGTTGTTGGTATGCATTGGCTGTGCACCGCAGAAGAGGGGAAACGTGTACGTGCTCTAGTCAACGTGTCGGGACGTTACCGAATGCATGTGAGAGAGTTGAAGTCCCGTTTCTCTACGCAAACTGAAGTAGTTTGAACCAAGCGGATATATGGTGATTATCACAGACTCTGAGGGTTAACAAGACGTTGACAGCATATAGATGGTACGGAAGCCTACAAGGAAGAATTCGAGACCAAAGGATACTATAACTGGAATGTCGTGGTCGCGCGTAAAGCAGTGGTGCAAAGGATATACCCGCATGATTTGGAGGAATTTTCGCGCTGGAACTCGGCCATTGTATGGGACAATTTTCCATCGACTATAGATGTCTTCACAATACATGGCCTCGCCGATCGAACGGTGCCTGTGTGCGTCACCCCCAGCTCTTCATCACGAAACAAGAGCTCACGGTAGACTCCAGCTACGATGCGATCATCTACGCACGTATATTCGGAGCCAGAACGCCAGGGACGCATAATCTACATCTCATTGAGGATGCCGATCATAACTTTACAGGGGTGGGCTGCTTTCGCCAGTCCGCGGTACCATAGATTTGACCTCTTCACTTAGCGTCAGGACGAAATCGTTGACTGCGTCCTCGAGTGGTGGGAAGCAAAATGTTCCGGGTCTTTGATCACAGGGATGTTCAGAACAGGAATCCGGGGAAAGTTGTAGTTTTCATCGACTTCGAATCCTGGGGATAACCACAAGTCGGCGTTACTAGAATTGTGAGTCGTCTGGGAAGTAGTTCCACGTTGATGCGTTGAGGGACACGATGTTTTCGTTGGATGGCGACAATCACGTTGGTAACGGTAGATCCTGGTCCGTCGGATCTTGTATACCTCGATTTCAGCTTGCCTATATTTGAATGGGTCTTTCCTAGCTACTCGGGCCACGTCGACAGTCACTCGACAGGTTTTATCTTCCGCTTAGTACAACCGCAGTGCGCTCTCACCGGAAAGAGTGGTCCAGTTGGGGCGAGCATCGTAACGTAGAGGAAAATTTGTAAAAGAGAGTGAGCCATACCGAAGGCAATGTGTTGGTAGGGTGTCGACACAAATCTGCACACGGCAATCGGGAATCGCACGAAGTTGTCTCCCACCTTCATTTGACGAGCTCGAACGCCCGACGATTCGCCACAGATCACCCTCTGTCAAACACTTCTTTCCCGCAACAATTGGGGTCCCTTCGTTGGTGCTCAATGGAGAATACATCCGAGACGAAATAAAAGGATGCCGGAGAAGAGCGGTGACAAAGTTACGGCCATGTCCTTGGCGACGTACAGTAAGGTGGCTACAGCGGACAAAACTAAATGCAATGCGCGGTGCAGTACGTTGATATAGCAAAGAAGAAAAACAAAGCAAGCGGTGATGGGAATGGAGACGAAAGTACTGTGACACGGATTACGAGAGTCCTTTCCTTCCTCGGACGGTAGATAGTTGTGATTAGATGTTCTTCGTCAACGCTAGAGCTCTCAAAGCAAGCGTCCCTCCGCATGAACGGGTATTATGCACCTCGAAACGAAGCCGAGGTTCGACATAGAGTGTGATGGGAGTGTGGATTTGGATCGACATGAATGATGATGATGATGGGGGGCGCGACGTGAGAGGTGAGGCGGCAGCTGGTAGGATTGCTGCATTGGGGAATCAAAAGAAGACGGGGGCCACAGAGCCCGCGCTGGCACTGATAGTAGTACGCGAAGATCCATATTTGGATGACTGAGGATAGGAGGAACCCCGAGAGTCGACGGACGACTGCGACTGAGCACTGTGAGTGTTCTGAGTGGACTTTGTTTGGCCCTGGTATTGAGAGGCAGAGGCGTTGTACTGGCTGCTCATGGTGCGGTGGACTGGGGGTGTATGACTGTGGCAGTCGGGAGAAGGGTGGGGGTTTATATATTCCGAACCGAATGACATCGCCTCGCATACAGTGCTCCTGGGGGGGAGCTGACGGAAGCTGGATCAAGATGGATGACCATGCCGGAACCGACACAGGACCGATACGGTGATCATTGTAACAGGTCGCTCACACGGGACGCTCGGTGGTCTTGAGAAGATCTGAGACGCAACAGCTTGACGCCAGCGATGGCACAGCCTACTCAGCTTGACGCGTTCCTGCCGCAGATCCGCTAGCGACGCCCAGTTCGGTCATTTCCGATTCAAATGTGAGACCGGATCGTTTTCATCCCTCATTGAAGACCTGGCCACCCCTGTATCAGCAGATTCATGTGCCAGGGCAGTCCAGGCCGACTCACATTCTATTGACAGCTTGCCACGCAGTCAAACACGATGCTGTGAGGCACGCCGCCGCGTCAGCTACGACACTCACCTACCTTGTACAGCAAGCAGAGCAGTTGGCAAAGTCACCGAGCTATACTTGACTCGTTGAAAAAGCTGCATGTGGGACAGAACTCACGTGGTTGCGGGCAGCATGGTGTCTTACAGCACGACTTACACAATTCGCTTGCAACCAACTCCCTGCCAAATGGAGAGCGGCCCTCTCTCGGTAACTCTGCAGCCTGAGATGGCCCTGCCGTCGTTGTCTCGTCGACGAAACCACCGAGGTTCCGAGGAACGAACCTCACAATTAGCTACCCTGCCAGACAATTGATTACATTGCCGGGGTCGATATCCCGCAAGAGTCAAGTATCCAGCACTGGCTGTCCCAACAGGGCTCAACCCGTTGTCGTGCCTACGGCCTTCTACTTCTTACCCGTTCTCCTTCCTTTTCAATCGGAACTTTGGCTTGGATGAACTTCTTGCGCAGTCTCTGGGGATCACCGCAAATCCTTGGTTGGTGTTACAATACATTCGTGTTGTTTGGAGCACAGACTCGGACAAAATTTGTGCGTCTACTTGAACTTCTCAGCCTCGGTTACGGTATATCATATTCCCGAGAATGCTCGGATAGGCATAATACATATGGTCGTTTCCGTTCTTCGATACAAACAAGTTCAAACCGTACCCACGACGAAGCCTCCGAAATTGATACGTACTCTTACAGAATCCCCGTCATTTGCCTAGAGTGTTGCGCTATCATCAGTTCCCATCGCTCACGCCTGACAATGCCGGCCATTTGTCTCAAATCACATCCTAGACAACTTTCACCACGATTTTCCCGCTAAGGAAACTCATTTGGGACTGTCTACGCCTCAAAAAGGATCCAACACACCTATTCTTGTTCTCCGCCATCTCGCGATGTGCTTGTTGAATCTCGTTCCAAGAGTACACCTGTTATAGTCCGTTTCCGACGGGGCGAATCAGGATCCCGAAAAAGACACTGACTTTATGAATATATGTTTGTATCGACCCGTTACCTCCTGGTCCCGTTATTTGATCGGCTATCGCCCTGAAACTGGCACTGTGGTTCCAGAGAAGTCTGTCTGTGCGGCTCGACGGTACTGGCGCACCTGTGGATCAGCTCTGTCTGATAATCCAAACTCCGAGACCGCAATGTGGATCCCTGGATCTTGAGCCGCTTATACAGGATCGGCCCTAGATTGACCGAAGGAACCTCGCTTCCTTTGCATGGGTATTCTTTTAATAAGTTTCGCGGATAGCAAGGGTTCCATCTTTACCGCTCAAAAGTGCAAGGATGGTCATTCTTCCGTCAATCGCCAGAGAATCGATGTTCTTTTCCCAATGTGCACGTCCGACGAAATCGATTATGACATCGACGCCCCTGCCGTTGGTCGTTTGCTTCACGTGTTTTGCGAAGTCCTCGCTCCTATAGTTCACGGCATGGGTGGCCCCATTTGGAATTGAAAGGAGCCAATCCAGCTTGTCCCTTGTCGACGCCGTTGCAGTAACGGTGTTCCTGTGCGGTGATTAGCAGACCATTCAATATGCTGAGACAATGTCGAAGGTACTCACGCGCCAAGAACGCGCGCTATCTGGATTGCCGCAACGCCTACACCAGAAGCACCAGCGTGGACGAGGACGTTATCTCCATTCTTTATTTCACCATATTTGACGAGCGCTTGATAGGCTAAACAGAGGGTATTAAAATGATGAGGTCCCCTTGAAACCCGGTTCGACCGGGTATGAAATCGCCGTGCGGCGTCCGCACCTGTAATGTAGTTTTCGGGGATGGTTGCTGCCTCCACCGAAGACAAGTGGACGGGTTTCTTGATCAGGAGACCGTGGTTACATGCTACGTACTCGGCGTATGCACCCTGTTGAAGAAATCGTGAGACCGCTTTGATATGGAATTTGGAAGCACGGAGAACCATACACCACCGATAAGGCCGTACACCTCGTCGCCGCAGGACCACTGTGTAACGCCGGGACCAAGTTCATGTACAACGCCGGAGAATTCGACGCCAAGAATGTGCGATACGCCCGGAGGTAGAGGATACATGCCCTCGCGCTGCAGCAGATCCAAGCGATTCAGACCAAACGCAGCAACCTGTGAGCGCCGTGAGTCTGGCGACGCGGTATCAAGTGACCAAATCGATGAAAGTATACTACTTACTTTGACAAGCACCTGTCCCTCCTTTGGGGTCGGGCGCTCAACATCCCCGATATACAGGTTCTCGATAGGACCTTTTCCGTCCTTGATCAGCACGGCACGCATTGTGGGCATCGTGGGTGGAGATGATGGTATGAATGAGCCTCCTGTGATACCCACGCATGATCATCTGACACCACTCATTAGGCTAACGCACACGGTGTACAGCATGGTAAAGCGGTTACTAAACAGAGAACAAGGGCTTTAATAAGACTCAGGGATATGATGAGGCAGGGCAGTTCGGGGGTTGGGTTGGTTTCCGTGTTGCAGGTTGGCAGTCATCTCCGAAGAGAACGTAAGTTGGTAAACGCACAGGCCTAGGACGACAAACGTTCATCCCAGCTCCCGCGATAGTCAACGGCTAGCGAACGATCGCGGGACAAGAACGAGCTAGCTATGGTAACACACGAGACGGCAAGTGGCATCAGTACTCGCCCTCACTGTCTGACTAAGCACACAAAGCTGACCAAGGCTGTGTCCCGTTTGACTACGGTCGGTACACAACGGAACTCGCGCTTGGACACCCTTTGCAGCTGCTACCTCCATGCGAACCGCCAAGGAAGCTGATTTGCCGCTCTCTGGAAAACATCTCAACAAGGTTGAAGACGCTCAGGAGCTCTATGTCGAGCAAAGAGACAGGTAATCTGCGTTTTCTTCTCCTGTACATGTCAATTTCATTTCTTTCGCTTTAGCTTGCTTGGCGCGATAGACGCAACCAAGGGCGTTTTGGCAGGCTTGCGGGAGTTCAATAAGAACGATTGGATCGTCCGGTACCCCGTTCTCCAGGAGGTCGAATCCATCACGCCCCCAGAGGCAAAGCATCGTCGCTCCATCCGCCGCTCTCTCAGCTTTGCCGATGATCCAGCTAGCCAAACCGAAATCGTCTGTCGTCAGCACTCTTCTCATGCTGTAACCTTGGCATCCATCGCCGATGCCCAGGAAGACGCCAGCGAGCTTGTTGATGAAAATGCGGAGGACTCGACGGATAAAGAAGTTTTTTCTGACAAGGCCGACGACTTTCATATCCTTCGTCTTGATCTCCAACTCGGGCCCCATGGTTCTTCCACTTCTCCCGCAGCCCTGGTCTCCCAATTGGAGAAGGGGTCAATTGCCAAACTCCTCGACGAGCGTATATCTACCGCTCTCCAACACATGGACAAACTTCGTCTTCGTGTCGAGGACATCTCATCAAAGGTCTTGGTGACTGGAGACCTCAACTCCGGCAAATCCACTTTCGTCAATGCCCTACTTCGACGGGAGGTGATGCCCGTAGACCAACAGCCTTGCACCACCGCCTTCTGCGAAGTCCATGATGCAGCTGAAAACAATGGCGTCGAGGAAGTTCACGTTCTCAAGGACGGCGTCGTATACTCCATCACCGACGAGTCAACCTTCTCACGCCTTCCCCTTGCTGACCTGGAGAGCATCGTGACGGACAATGGAGTTCAGCCAAGGCTCAAGGTCTATTTGGCGGACAGCAGAGCTGCGTCCGAGTCTCTCCTCAATAATGGGGTTGTCGACATCTCTCTTATAGACGCCCCTGGCCTCAATCGGGACAGTCTTAAGACAACTGCCGTTTTCGCCAGACAGGAGGAAATCGATGTTGTCGTCTTTGTTGTCTCAGCCGAAAACCACTTCACTCTGTCTGCAAGAGAATTTCTTTTGAATGCCAGCAATGAAAAGGCATACCTCTTCATCGTGGTCAACAAATTTGAGCAGATCAAGAACAAGGAGAAGTGCAAACGCCTCGTTCTCGAGCAAATCAAGGAGCTTAGCCCCCGCACACATGAAAATGCACAGGACCTCGTCCACTTTGTCGATTCCACTGCCGCACTCCGTCCCTACACTGCCAACCCTGCATTTGACGACCTCGAGTCATGTCTGCGCTCGTTCGTTCTCACCAAACGGAGCAAGTCGAAACTTCAGCCCGCTTCGACATATCTGTCTAAACTCTTGGCTGACGTCGACTTCCTTGTCAGCGCGAATGCCATTGTCACTCAGATGGAAATTGATCGTGCCAAAGGCGATCTGGAGAGGGTGAAGCCAGTGTTTGAGAAGATGAAGAACGAAAAGGAGAGTTTGGAGGATGCTCTGGAGAGTGTC
>JBBPMO010000188.1:6206-41658 GCA_038090315.1 Xanthoconium stramineum | reverse complement strand
GGTCGATCAGCGATAGGGTTGCGCCGGATGTCGCAAGGGATGTCTACGAGGAGCTGTTCCGGGATGGCAAGCAGCCGGATTCCCGGGAGGCGGCGCGAGCGCTGCACGAAGCCATTAAAGGTGCTCGAGATCGTGGTGAGGCGTTCGTTGACTGGATTCCATTCATTCATGTAGGACTCTGAAAGTATTTGAGAATGTCTAATCAGATCGGAATATAATATACTCCTGACGTGACCATACAACATATTACGACTTCATTGGCAGATGAGGTCAAACCGTCGTGCAGCATTGACTCCATTCGTCGTCGTGGTGTTGTGGACATTTCCTACCTTGTTGCCAATGCTGATGTCTGTCGTTTGTTTCATGCTGACGTTCCATGACCATTGTGTCATTTAGACCTTCGTGCTACGATAGCGCACCCCAGCTTGCTTCCTCCGAACTACGCTGAGATGAGACCATACCACTGCTGTCCTTGATACGATACTTACACACATGGTAGACGACATATGTAAATTAATGGCAGTGACTGGCACCGTTGTAACCCAAAGCAACAAAGATTATGAACTACATGACAGGATAGGCTTCAACAAAGGAAGAGGATACTATGAAGTCCGTCTATAAGAACTTTGATAAAACGCCATCAAACGCGAGCAGCTTACGCAGAGTTCAGCGAGAGTGTAGTATCGGGTGGTAGATCCTGTCTCATGTCTTAAGGAATCTCTGGACAAAAGATGATCGACTCCTGTGTCCTGGGCACCATCCCCCACTATTTTGAATACAACGTTGAAGATTTAGCTCAAATTGCATGATGATCGAGAATGATGTCAAAACCTCTCAAACAAAATGTCAGTACTATACGCGCTGACAAAGGAAATGACATTTGAACACGCACATAGGCTTCAGAAGCAATATTAAGGCCGGCGATTGCAGTAGAGTTGCTTGATGGAAAGACGACGTAAAGAGCGAAGGGTTAGGGTTCTCCAACACCACCTCAGCTGGGAGCTTCTCAGAGCAGCCAGTTGTCTAATTTTCACGTACCCTCAATTATCTCGCACTCGGTCATCATCATGAATATCCCTTCCTTGCTCCTCTCTTTCGCGTTATTCCTCAGCCAAGGGCGTTTACAGTCCCGGAATCAAAGGGCCTGAGGGTTTGACTGGTTTAGTTAACATGCCTCGTGGCGAACCACTTGATCTTTCCGATCCAATATCAACCGTATCAGATCCAGTTACTGTGACAGAGTAGGAGGCTATTTTGGACCATGTTAGCACTTGCACTCGACTCTCTTCGTTAGCAGATATGTACATAAGATCAGAGTGTCTTCCCTACTTCACTCCCGAGAGAGTTGTGTACAGTTGACCATGCTTGAGGTGGAGACCGAGAATTGCGTGTGCCAAAGTGATGCGCCCTCGTTGCCATCGGTTGCATAGGCCAAGCAGAATTCGGTGAATGGCCGGTCATCGATGTCATCCGGTACTTGATTGCTCAAGGGCAAGTGTTGAACCTCCATGAAGAAAGACGATGGATTTTTGTGAGGCGCCCATGCACGATGTAGGTCAGTCATTTTCGATGGCGAAGATTATGCATTGGAAACGGGTAGACTCATCTCCTACCTATGAGTCATGTTTCCGTACACCATTCGGTGAATATCTATTAAAACAAGATACCATCCCCCATGTTACGACAGATATCTGCAACATGTGCCTTCAAGGTGCGCCGACTACAAAAGCTCAGAACACACCAAAATCACAGAGGTGGAGTACTCACTATAGTCGTAGACGAAACGGGCGTGAATGGGACCATCTTGCTTTGGCGTAGTGAAAGTGGTGCGTCTAACGTATCGCCTTTCCCCATCAACGATGGCGAAGCCCCACGTCTTCAGTTCGGAGGGATGAGAGCAAGACGACCAACGAAGACAAGGTGATCACCTGTTTCCCTTTCCACGTATAACTATTCTTGTCCGGAGTACTCCAGTAGTCGCAAAAAATGATGCCATCGTCGACCGTATCCTGACTCCAGTCCTGCTTTAAAAACTCGTCCGTGACATCCTCCAAGGGAATCCTGTGCGACTTCCCCGTCACAAAACCAAAGAGATCGTTGTTCTCGTCATGCTCCTGCCAGTCCAGAATGCGGCCCTCACGTAAGGTGCCGGGGAGGCCACCAGAGAGTGTCTGTTCAGTGTCGATGTGTTCGACGCCGGCTTCGTCCGCGGTATGTTTTATGCAAAGGGTGGGAGTAAATATGGAGATTGCGCGACGCTTGAACCACGACACGCCCTGCAGCCGGAGAATCTCGTCGGAACTGTCACTGAAGGTCTTGTTCTGTTGCGGAAGATCAGATGAACAACGGTAACGAGGAGGGGGAGAGGAAGACGACTCGGACCAATGTGAACTTGCCATTCATTGCTTTGGTGGTGACATCAGGTGGCGCCGCCATGCTCGGAGAGAGACGAAGAGGGACGATTTGAGTGGCAGAGACCTAAATGGAACACAGCTGTGGGCCGCAGTTAGCCGAGGGGACGTGGTTTCAGGTCCGGTTGCAGGCACCTAGCCTACTCGATACATATGATATGGGCCTTGAATTGGAACTGTCGTCGCGCATCTCCGAGTCGACTTCAAGGCAGCGCTGGTGAGGCGCTAACAAGTATGTAGTACTACCGGAAACAGACTAATCCCAAGTTATTCGGCTCCGTCACACATTGACGCTGACGCCACGGTTCCGCACGCTCGCCATGAGATAGTTAGTCCAAAATCTCGGCAATCCATCTGTGCGGATGAGTCCCTGAAGCATATTCAATTCCCCGGAAACTAGTTTCAAATCCATGTTGGGCTTGTGTCTTCTCTGTCTAGTCCAGAACGTTGAAACAACATTCTCACAGCCCATGGTCGTCGTGTTTCCGCAAGCACCAACTCTCTTGACATGTGATTGCCTAGTATTCAGCAGACAAGAATGGCGGTGAGATCTGAGTTCGTTTCTCGCACTTGCACGGTGCCGCATCCCGTTTAAATATATTACACACACAAGTATGTATCTCGAATGTTTGCCTTCAATTTGGACCAACTATGCGAGGCTCAGCAGGCACTCGGAACTAGGGTGGTTGGGAGTACTCACCATAGTCATAGACGAAACGAGCGTGAATCGGGCCGTCCTGCTTCTCGGGCGAGGTAAAGACAACATTTGTAATGTATCGTCTTTCCCCATTTACCGTACTGAAGCCCCATACCTGGTTTGTTGAATTGTTGAGAACGAGGCTACCAGCAAAGACGAAGCAGTTACCTGTATGTTTCTCCACGTATACTTGTTCTTATCTGGGGTGCTCCACGATTCGGTCACAAAGACGCCGTCGTCAATGGCATCCTGAGTCAAGTCCCCCTTCAGATACTCGTCGGAAAGTTCCTCCACGGCAACCCTGCGCGTTTTGGTGGTCATGAGACCAAAAAGAAAGTGTTCCCGTTCTTGCTCTTGCCCGCCCACAACAGCGACATCACGCAAGGCGGGAATGCCAGAGACGACCTGGTCTATGACGATGTGCTCCACGCCAGCTTCGTCCGTGGTGTGCTTTATGCGAAGAGCAAGCGAGAACAAGGTGAGTGCACGACGCTTGAACCACGACATGCCTTGCAGGCGGAGAATCTCGTCGGGGCTGTCGCTGAGGGACTTGTTCTGTTGAGGGAGAGGTAAGTAACAACGACAAAAGGCACAGGAAACGAGACGACCAGCAGGTACTTGCCGCTTATCGCTTTGGTAGTCACATTAGGTGGTGTCGCCATGGGAGAGACGAAGGGAAGTTTTTCACACATAGAGGCCGGTCTTTATATGTGAAAATCTGTCTGTGGGGGCACAGCAGTTATACTGTAACGGGGAGAGGTCATACATGGCTCTTCCGAGCAGTGGCGCGTTGTGCAATTAGCACTACTTACAAGCACCAGTCAGCCTAACTGCACCAGAAGGCATACGCTGACTAACCGGGCATGATCTAATCCTCTGCCGTGCCTGCGATCGAAGAAAGTTTGTTCGAGAATTCCAGTTACTTTGGACATATATTCCACACGTCTCAGTGACAGACAGATTGGAGGACACTCTACTTGCTGTCAACCACTAAAATAGAACAGATTTTGCTGGAACAATGTTTTCCGTCTAGGTAAGGGTCGGATGTTGTGGTACATGCTAAACCAAATCTGAACTCAGTCTACAATTAGCCCAGGACTAGAAGATGAATGTATACATACATAGTATCGACCGTTTCTGGAAAGAGTGGTCGGGGCCGAGAGAGTAACCTTCAGCGTTGGATCCGAGAACACGGCCCAAATTTTCCAAGATGGATGGTTAGATATGCATCAAAACAAGTGTAGAACCCCAACCAAAAAAAAAATATCGCCAAAGGTAAGTGCGACGGCATGTTTTGGAGCACGAAAGAGGGCTGACAGGCTTAGTACGTAGCGGAAGGAATATGAACAACGCAGACCGGTCCTTCTAGAGGATTAGACAGCATGGAATACGTTGTGTAGTTGTTCTGGCCATTTCAATAAAACGTAGCGCATACGCGGGTGTCTCGATCGCGCGCCTTTCAAATTGCATACACTCCAGCTTGGTGAAGGAACGTAGTGTTCGACTTGAGAGTGTAAGATGTCGGGTGTGCCACGAGACCCGTCTTTCCTACACTTGTTTTGCGCTCTTATATCCAGGGGGTAATGACATTGGTTGGGGTTGCTAGTGAGCGACAAAGCAGGCACCGATTGGTCTCTGGGCAAGTGTTCCGGATTCGGCATTGGCCGAATATACTCAATCACGCACATCAGCTTGATGAGCAAGCTGCAAAACCGAGTTGTTCTCGTCGGTGTGGGGTATGTCCAATCCCGAACAAGTGTCTCGGATCTCATCGACCCACTTCCACAGGGGAGCGACGTGCTCGGGTAAAACGACCGTCGCAAAGCATCTCCGGGGTATTTTACCCAACAGCGTCATCATCCATCAGGATGTGAGTACACATATAAATTACAAGCGCACGGATTGCGATAACCGGGATTTTTCTAGGATTTTGCTCCTGTGGGTATACTGATTGCACGAGTCCCCCATCACTGACGTCGCCGCCGAACAGCCAGAAGAACTGGTCCCGATTCACCCAGTTCACAACGTCGCAGATTGGGACGCCCCGCAAGGAGCTATCGACTGGCCTCGATTGCGCGCATTCCTGAAGAGCGTCAAGAAGAACGGAATGATCCCTCCTGATCATAGAAGTCATGACCATCTCAACGAACAGAAGATCGTCCCTCTCACAGATACCGCTGAACAAGAGCTAAGGGCCCGATTCAGACAGGTCGAAGAGGAACAGCGCAAGAAAGGGATCCGCATCGTATGGGGACTCGTCGATGGATTTTTGCTTTATTGGGACAAAGTAACCGTATTTGCGGTTTCCTCGCCAGCGCCTTTTCCGCTAACCGCTGCGTAGGAGATAATAGACCAAATTGACGTCCGATTTTTCCTACGAGTACCTCACGATGTGCTCAAACAAAGAAGACATGAACGACACGGATACCATACAGCAGGTAAGAATACGGGTGTTTCAATACCCTCGGATGTGCGGCGATTGACTCTTTCCCCACGTTTTACGAATTTTGCCACGTTCAATCTCCACCCACCTCCGAAACGTCGGTCTATACCTCTCTAACGCCGCTCCCTCGGTGCACCACTGCTGGCTACGCGTTTGGAGTGCAATTCAATCCAGAGGGGTCACTCTGGCGAGATCCTCCCATGTACTGGGAACACATCGTATACCCAGCATACATCGAAGCACACCGGGACATGTTTGAGGGCGGAGATGTTGAGAATGGGAAGCCGACGGGGCATAGAGTGCCGGGTCTGGTCGTGATAGAACCTGTGAAGAAAGGGGCAGAGATGAGCATCGACGATATTGTTGGACGCTGCTGTATTGCCCTTGGGGACTTTGTGCACGCCTCAGACGCTAATTAGATGCCAGTTTCACGAGTTTTACCCTTGAGAGAATCACATGTCCTTAGGGTGTAAATTCGCTTGACTCCGATTGGCTGCCGCTACAACACGTCAAATCTGGCCGGTAGTTCCGTAAAGTCCTCTCTTGAACCCCAACCTCTACCATCTCCATTCGCATTCAATGGCTCAAGTTATCGTCGTCGGTGGCGGACTCGCTGGTCTTTCCGCAGCTCACACTCTCCTCGAACGTGGCGCAAATGTACTATTACTCGATAAGCAAGGGTGGGTGATTGATTCACCCTCGAAAGCTCATGGGATGCGCTGACGCACCATATTCCTCAGGTTCATGGGTGGCAACTCCACCAAAGCTACCTCCGGCATCAACGGCGCAGGTACACAAACCCAACAGGAGGCAGGGATTCCCGACAACGCCAAAGTTTTCTTCGAGGACACCAAGCGATCCGTACGCACTTTTATTAGCCTCGGTAACGAGTGTCGTCTCATTTCGTCGCGCTAGGCTCGTGAACTCGCACGAGACGACCTTATTCGCGTCCTCACCGGTCGGTCGGGTGATGCCGTGAACTGGTTGCAGAACAAGTTCGGCCTCGACCTTTCCAAGGTTGCCCGCCTCGGCGGACACAGCCAGCCTCGTACACACAGAGGCAGCGCCCAGTTCCCTGGAATGGTGTGCCAAGATCAGTTCTTCACCTATGCATTTACGCTCACTTTGTATCTCGAGGTTATCACCTATGCCCAAATGGAGCGCCTAGAGGACTTGGCCGTCAGTCAACCCGACAGGGTCAAGATTTACAAGAAGGCTCGCGTCACTAGGCTCCTCAAGGACGAATCAGGCGCCATCAACGGTGTCGAGTTTGTTCGCAGCGGAAAGACGGAGACCGCCTACGGACCCGTTATCCTGGCCACCGGTGGTTACGCTGCAGATTTCACCTCAGACTCGCTGTTGAAGAAGCACCGCCCTGAGTACTACGAACTTCCGACGACCAATGGTGACCACTGTACCGGTGACGGTCAGAAGATGGCCATGGCCATCGGTGCTAGCGCCATCGACCTCGAAAAGGTACAGGTGCACCCAACTGGTCTCGTCGATCCCAACGAGCCAGGCGCCAAAGTCAAGTTCCTTGCCGCAGAGGCTCTCCGTGGCGTTGGCGGACTTCTTCTGGACAAGAATGGCGACCGTTTCGTGGACGAACTCCAACATCGTGACTACGTTACCGGTAAGATTTGGGAAAACGGCAAGGTATACTGGTTACTAGTATTCTAACCAACATACTAACTCTCCTGCTGCACAGTATCCCATTCGTCTCGTGCTGAATGGTCAGGCTTCCCGCGAGATTGAATGGCATTGCAAGCACTACGTCGGCCGTGGCTTGATGAAGCGGTTTGACAGTGGCGAGGCACTCGCCAAGGAAATGGGTATTTCGCCTGCACATCTCAAGAAGACATTTGAGACCTACAATACCGGTGCCAAAGCAAAGAAAGATCCATTCGGCAAAAAGGTATTCCAATTTCTTGGCCTTGTATGCGTTCGCAAGTTAACCAGAGCCCAGTTCTTTGCGTCTGGAGATTGGACTATGGACGACTACTTCCACGTTGCGGTCATGACACCTGTCCTCCACTACACGATGGGCGGTCTTGAAGTTGACGCCGAGTCACGAGTAGTTGGAAAGGACGGCAAACTCAGGTCTCTTTGCCGCTGGTGAGGTCGCTGGCGGTGTCCGCGGTGCCAACCGACTTGGTGGTTCATCGCTGTTGGGATGTGTGGTCTTTGGGCGTGTCTCTGGTGATTCCGCCGCAGCTTACCTTCTCCAAACGACGAGCGCCGTCATCGAGAAGGCTGGCGGTCGTCTCGGAGCATTGGCAGAGCAACTTGCTCCTCGACCTTCTGCCCCTCAGATCATACCCTCCACCTTGGCACCAAGCGCTGTCGCACCGTCATCGTCAGGAGCTAAGGAATTCACGACCGCCGATGTCGCCAAGCACAACAAGAAGGATGACATCTGGGTCGTTGTGAATGGAGAAGTTTTGGATGTTACGTCGTTTTTGCCAGATCACCCGGGAGGAGAGAAGGCGATTTTGTTGTATGCTGGACGTGATGCGACGGAAGAGTTTAATATGCTTCACGATCCCAAGGTACATCTGCCTCCTCTTGTCATCTTTTTCTTTTCGACGGCTTACTGCTTTCCTAGGTCATCCCGAGATATGCACCGGATGCGGTGATTGGCGTCCTTAAGAAGTAGTTGCGTGTACTTTGTTGTCGCATACGAGGAACTGTTCTGTATTCAACCCTTCCGCCGGGGCCGTGTTCTGTACATGTATGATAGATTATCAGAGGATTTAACACATGCCACATTTCTGAATGCACCTCAACAGTGTCACATTGGGTCCAGGTCTGCCCAGAGGGCTGTGATATAGTGGCAGGCAGTTCAGCCTTTGCTAAATAAGGTTCATGTCAGCCTCGCCACCGTAACTTAAACGACCCAAACTGTCCCCGACAAACATAGACCCCAACCGGCCATCTTAGGGACGTCCTACATGGCAATCATCCTCAGAAGAAACACCGCGACAAAGCTCCTTACTCTTACCCTGTTACTGGCAGGGTCATTTCTTCTGTTCTCGTCATCCGAAACAACACCATCGTCTCTCTCTGGGTATGCTCAGAAATACAAATCGCTACAACGGAGGATGGGCAGGGATGACAGACCCGACATACTCGACGAACTAATATCTGCTGGTGCAAGCAACTTTTGGGAGCAATTCCAGGTACCGTTGTGAGTTCAGATGAAGTTCGATGTCTACGTTCGACATGACATTAAACAACTGGTTCAGCATCACATCCAAGGGGACAAGCCATGTGGATGCTCAGAGCGTGCTCAGCGCAGTAGAAGAGCTGCTCTCATTCAACGGTTGGGTCGCCGCCTACTGCCCTACCCTCGTTCGCCCTTTCGGTCAAAACAAAAACATCGACGAAGACGCCTACGACGACCTCGCCAAAGATGATCGACTTTACTATATCGCATTGGCCATTCACTCTGCGGACCACTTCCTTGTCGACCAACTCGCCGTGATAGTTCAGTTAGCAAAGCGTCTTGGCACATCGAATCTGTTCGTCTCGATGTTGGATTACGGTTCCACCGACTCTACGCCCACCCTCACCGATCTCTGCGAAGCGGTCTTGACACTCCTTGGCGTACCTTTTCGAATCCGCCGCGTTCCATCGATGACGGAGGACCCCGCCTCTGCTTACTACCCTTTGGAAGAGGCATACATGCGGAACTTGGCCTTAGAACCGTTGCTGGAATTACACGAAAAGAGACAGATGGTTTTCAATCGCGTCATCTGGCTCAAAGGATTCACTTGCCCCAACGATATTCTGGAGACGCTAAGGGTCAGCATTGCGAACGAAGCCGCGATGGTTTGTGGGATGGACTGGGCCGAATCTAATGGGCAATTCATATTCTCTGATAGGTGAGGTTGTACGATTGCTTGTTCGCGAGCACACAGCCCTTAGTGTTACTCCCTTTCCAGGTGGCGTACTCGAGATATTCACGGCGACCAATTTCGACAATCCAAGTCTTCATCAAAACCTGACGCCGTGCCCCCTCGAGATAAGAGCGGAGCTGCTCGATACGTTCAACACCTCCCCTTTCAAGTTTTCTGTTGCGAGGCTGGCACGCACATCGTAGATCCCGCTCAATCCTACTACAAGGGTTTGAAGTATCGCTACGGCGTGGATTTTCACAATGCGTCTTCCTCGGACACCCCACCTCAACGCTCCCCAGATGCACCTTGTCTGGACAGCAGTCAAGCATGGTTCTGCAGGGACCTTTGGGTCAGCAAGGCACTAGAGAACGTTCAAGACGACGAAGCGTCTGATGCTGCCTTCCGCTACATAAAACTTGAAACTGGCACTCGGGTCAATCACCGCCGACAGATACAGGAACCCGAACCCCCCGTAGATTCCGACGCTAACGTTGGATCGGATTTCGATGCTATGCCGGACTCTGAGCTTCCTCTCGAGGAGCTCCCTGTCACGCGACTCACTGTGCCAAACTCGGCATACACACCAGCTCGTATCTTGGTTAACCCACGATGCGTGACGACGTACGCAGGTGTTAGCCACACGCGATTGGCGTTAGACCTTTTTGGCACTGGCAACGACGACGGATCACAGGGTAATGCGACCAAGAACATCCTCGACGATTGGGAGGGTGCTCCAGAAAGCTTTGTCTGTCAAGAACAACGGTGCGCTTATTCTTGCACCTCGTAAACAGCTTTAACTTACATGTTACTCAGTCAAACTGGCGGCCGGGTCGCTGCGAAAACGCAACGTCTACTGGGCTTTTCCATTCATGACGAATTAGCTTCGAGAGACGTCTAACTCAACATCAAACAAATGTAGGCCACTAAATAGATTTAACTGTCATCGTACTCTTCTCTTCTTGCCAAACCCCTTGAAGGCTACGCCATCGTCCGAGTCATCATCCACAATAATATGACGTCGTTTACTCCCTCTTGCTGGCAAGTTGTGCGCGATATCTGTCTTTCCTGCGTGGCACTTTCCTACAGGCTCTTGGGATTCCGCATTTGGCACCGAGTCTTCTTCGTCCGAATTCAAGAACAGCTTTTTGGCTGGTGCACTTCCCTTTGATTGCGGAGCTTTACGGGTCGCCATTTTAGTTGTTTTTGCAACCGGTACGTCGGAGTTGGCGCCGTCTGATTCTAAAACAGTTGGGGCGCGCCGCTTCTGAGTGGCCTCCGTTTGGGTAGGAGCCAGGGTCTCCAGGACGTTTGGAGTGGCCGTATCCTTCCAGTAACCTGTTGTGCAAATGGGGGATGCGGTTCATCGAAAAAGCGTCTCAAACATACCTGAACCCACCCCGTAATCATGTTCGACCCTAGCCACAAGCTCGATAGGAGCACGCGACGAAGGGGTTGGTATCTATGGAGTTGCACAACACACGACCATAACAGTCGGTAACGACGCATACCTTTTTAAACTTCTTGAAATTTAGCTGACCATCATTTGCACGCGTCACGGTGACACGACTGGAGCTCCGGGGAGGAACATCCAAGTCAATCACCACCATAAAGTTCCCTCGTAGGTTTCGCGCCTCGTTGTCAAAGTCTCCAAGGATTTCCCATCCCTGTTCTTCTTCGCGACGGATATCTGGTTTTGAGATACGGAGATTGTTGAATTCTCGATCGAAGTCATCCTCAGCCGCCTTCTTCCTCCCTTTTCTTGATGCAAGGGCAGTTAAGAATGCTGGATCAGTGTCGATTTGAGGATCCTGCGCAGGTTTAGATTTGGCTCGCTTCGATGGTGGTTTACGATTCGTTCCTGACTCCTGCGTAGCATCGAACTGTGCCTCTTGAGTTGCTTGAGGTAAAGGGGATTTTCGACGAGAACGAGGCAACCCAGGTGTAGTAGGCCGAGCTTGCGAATTTCCACTTTCTTCCTCTTCCTCGGCAACTGCATCGGGCCTTCGCGAGGGAGCGGGTATTTGGGGCTGCAGTGGTCGCGAGTCACTCTGCGTAAGGCTCTCGCCCCCCTGAGTCACTCCGACAGAGTCCCTCATCGCGACGGGATACGCTTCTTGGACATTATGTGAAACGGCCATATTGCCCGGATCACTTGCATCGAAGAGTGCCTTGAACTTTTTGAGCGGAGGTTCCTGGCTCTGCTCTTTCTGTGCAACGGGCTCCTCAGCCGGAGGGGCTGGTGCAGGTGTTCGTCGTTTCAGCTTAGACGACCTTGTCATCTGCGGGAGCTAACGTGATGTCTAAAATTTACTTCTTTTGCTAGACGTGGATTAGACATACCGGAGGAAGAGTGTATCCCAGATTCCCCGCCTGGGTCTCTTCTTTGATAATCGATACGACAGGCTCTTCTGTACGACTCGTCGTAGAAGGAGGCTTGTTACGACGAATAAGATTCTGAAAGAGGTCAGATGACAAGACGAGCTGAGTGGTATCTTTGCATACCTTGCTGGGCGGAGGGGGAATGGGCAAACCGTACAACATGGGTGGTGGGGACGGGGACGGTGATTTGCGTTGAATACCGTTTGGCTTTATGGGAGCCGTCTCCGCTTTCTCTGGTACAGCAGGCAGCGACGGTTCGCTTGGATGAGTATTTGGGACAAAATCCGGGAGTGGAGATTCACTGTCCGCCAAGGCACCTACAATTGGAGTCGTGAAAAAGCGCCTAGACGAACAGCAAAACAAAACTACCTTGACTCAAAGAACCCTCGTTGATTAGCGAAGCATCAGTACTGATCACGGCATTCATCAGCGTGTCTAGATCGACGAGTGGCAACAAGAGACTTCAAGAATGAGTATCCCGTCATGATAATGACACAGGGCAAGACATCTACCTTTGGGCCTCGGCGGTCATCTCTCGCCACTTATCCATACCAACGGTAGCATAGACTACGTGCTCTCTGGCAACGATGGCGACTTTGAAGCCAGACTCGTCCACTTTCCGTTTTGCCTTGCCTAACAGTTGTCTCCACTTTGCTTCTCCGTTAGTCAGAGGAAAACATTCATACTCGCCGTCGCCACGGATGATCAACTCCCTTGCATCTGCATCAACTTGTCCCTCCGCGTCACTCAACAGAACGAATCGGTGTCCCTTTAGGAGATGAAGCCTTTCCTCATTCGGCTCCCAGAATTTGAAAGACTTGAGGGAAGGTGCCAACGAAGGGGAGAAGGTCGGTCTGTACTTGCTTTCCAGCGGAGGGATGAAGGACTGTTCCAAAGGTGTCAGTTTGAAAGGATGACCGTCGTCAGATATGGTCCCTAGGCGGATGAGCTCCTGCAGCCATTCCACTTTCACGAGCTGGGTAGCCGATAGCAAGGATGTAGTCAGCGGAACGGTAAGCTCGTACTTGGAGGTGAGGTGGTGTGTCGCCAGCGCGCTCGGAGAGGTCATCAGATTTATACCTAAAACCACCACTATAACTCTAGAGCACATGAAATGATGCACAACACTCACCCAATGCAGCACAGTCCTCGCTCGATATGGCTGGCAGAGATCGCACAGGTGGAAGGAAACACGCCACACGTCGCCATTGTGCTCTAATTTCGGTCAGGAATAGCAGATGCATTCCAGGGGGACAAGACCGACTCAATGGTTATACCCACCACGATGTTGATCTTATCACCAGACTTGAGTCGGCATGAGGAAGAGGGGTTCACGATGATGGCTTGACCGTCCCGGTCGATCGACATTGGTTTCTCCTTTGCATTGTATATCTCCAGCGTAGGGACGAATGATGGGTTGGCCTGAAACACATACACAGTTAGTTACACAATACTCACTGCCCTGGGCACGCACCACGTCGTCCTGCGTACAGGGACCCACGGAAAACTCGCAGTGGTCGCGAGATATCTTCTTGTTGTTCACCAGGAGAGGTCTGTCTTTACGACCGAGAGCAATCTTGCGACCCGTCTTGAGCAATTTTGTCTCTGGCATCAAATTGTTGAGAAGAACAAGAGAGATCCCGACGAAAGGACTCACTGGTAGTAGTGGTATCTCCACTCCCGGAATCAAGTGGCCCTGTTAATAGCCACATATTAACAAGACTGCCAAATTACACAGAGCCGGGCAGTCAGTTTGCCACTTAGCACGTCCCAGGTGATAGGAATGGGACAGGCGCTGAGGCGCGACGAGTCAAGAGTCAAGACGCGGTCATAGAGGTACGCACATGACATGGATTACCAAGCGAGCTGACTAAGCATGGCTAATGGCCCCTAAGTGTTGTCAAGTAAGTTGAGCAATGGGAGAATTTCCTAATGCCTATACAAAACACACTACTCTATACATTGGGAGTAAACTTGTGTACGATGTAACTCAAAATCCTAACTACCCCTTGCCAGAGGATTGCCCCTAAACTGGGCGGTTCAAGTAGATTAATTACTTGATCTGAAGAATGCTTATTTAAAGTGTGTCAAAAGAAGAATTGTGAGCATACCTAAGCGTTGTGTCACCCTGTCAGTTAGACCCTCGAGTGTATTGATGAGCTGGGTGTTGCCAGCTTCAATACTGTCCCTGAGGGCTTCAAGCTCATTGCTGAGCTGGTGGTAGTTGGTTTCAATCTTGTTCACTAGCTCATGCACCAACTGATTGTGCCAAATGAGGGCGTTCTGCTCCAGTTGCTCATAAGTCACTATGTCATCTAGCAGTTGGTTAGCTTTGCTGTACATCATGCATGTCAATAAGTTTTACCATCATCTATGACGCTGTGGGAAGTACAGTATGAGATACTTGCCAATCAGCGGGAAAAGATGGAAAACACACCCATCAAGTTGGGACATTGTGAAGGATATGGGACCACTGTGAGTGGCATTCTGATCCTTTTCATACTCTTGCCCAATGTCTTTCATGATGGTATTCAAGAAATATTCTAGGGGCAAATTATTAATTAAGTTCAAATTAGTCGCAGTTAGACATTTGCTAATCTACTGATGTTGTCCAAAGCCGAAAGGTCGTACACCCAGTTATCTCTTGTCTCCGATCCACCACTGCGTCTCGATGGACGTTCACTTCAGGACTACAGACCCATCGCACTCGAGACAGGCGTGATTCCCCTCGCAAACGGGAGTGCCAAAGTGTCCATAGGACGTCCTGGACTGGCTGGGTACGTCCAAGAGGCCGGCGGCGTGGGCGGCGGCACAGTCGTCGTCGTCGGTGTCAAACTCGAAGTCGCCGGCGCCGGCGACGAAGAAGAAGGCGGAAAAGTCGCGTGCACCGTCTCCTGGTGCGTGCTCGACGTCCTTTTCGTTTGGCGTTGATCAACCTGGACGTCTGGTCACTGCCAGCTCTCCCGCAGCATACCCTTCGCTATCCTCGAACGCATTAGAAGACCTTCAATCGGATCTGACGATCCTTTTGGAGAGCGTCCTCTCCCATCCGTCTCTGCGTCCAGAGAATCTCGTCATCGTGCCCGGGAAGAAAGCCTGGGCTGCAAAACTGGATGCAGTCGTCTTCGCAGACGGGGGAAACGTCGTAGATTGCCTCATGCTCGCATGTCGGGCCGCGCTTTGGGACACCAAAGTCCCCCGTACCAAAGGCGTGGAATATCGCGCCCCACGTAGGGAGGGTACACAAGGCGACGTCGGGATGGACGTCGACGTCGACGAGGAAGACGAGGACAGGGGAGGTCTCGAGACCAAGAACGTGAGCAGGGCGACCGATTTCGAGCTGTCGGACTACTGGGATGAGGGAGCGTCCTTGAGCGGGAGGGAGTCATGGCCTGTATGTGTCACGCTGAATGTTGTACGTTCCATTTCTTTCGTCCCGTCATCGCGGATTACTCCCTCGTTGGTTGATACGTGTGTTATCAGTTGTCGAATGTGCACTTTTTGGACGCAACGCTACAAGAAGAAGCGTCCGTACCATTGCGGATGTATGCCATGTATGCGTTCCCAAGAGGGAAACCTATCCTCCAGACATTCAGATTGGTTGGCCCAGAAACGTCTACCATGGACCAAATAAAAGATCTTATCAAGGTTGGCGTGGATTATGTAGTTCCCGTTGCTCTGAGCTGATCCTGCCACATTGTTATAGCGGGCAGAAACGTACGCTCGCAATGCATGGATGGGGTTGGAGGCTAAGCTCAAAGATGAGGAGGCTCGGCGGGGCATAAAGGCTCGTGAAAAGTTCTACGGCAGGCTAAGATGACAATCATCCATCCAATACAAAGAACCCCGTACTATCCTCCCATTGGAGCTCAGAGAATAGAGTCGCCCAGTTTTTGCAAACAATGCTAACGACCGAATTCATGTAAAGGACAGCAACGTTGGAGGGATCGAGCTTCAAATTCGACGAGAGTACAGCTCGGACAAAAGTGCTCAGTGCTTACAGAGCACACAGGTTCGTTCAATGGTTAACACTACCGACACACTAAAGAATTGGTGTAGTGATAGATTTTATATGTCATCCTCAGGAGCATCCTCGATCATCTTCGCATACTCCTCGTAGGTCGCGAACATAGGCAGCGTCTTCCGTTTCTTGCGTCTAGATTGATTGTTGTCCCTCCGTTTGCGTTTGTTGCCGCCAGCGATGCCTCCCCACTCCTCCTCGTCCTGCTCTGCTTCTGCATCTGAACCATCATATTCAATGAGGCCATCTGGAATGTCATCCAAGGCGACCAGGTCGTCGTCGTCGGACCCTTCAGCGAGCGATATGCCATCACCGAACTCGTCCCCATCAACATCGGCTTCGGGTTCTTCCTCGCCTTCGACGCTAGAATCGTTGCCTGCGTCAGGATCAGATAGCAGTTCGTCGTCATCATCAATATCCTCTTCTACGAGGGCCTCATCTCCGTTTTCACGTGGCATGGTAGCCTGCATAGCCTGACAGTGCACATGAGAGCGGAAAACCAAGTGCTCTCGGTGCGCGTACCTTCCACACAGCGCCCTCTTCGGCATCGCTGGACCCTTCCTCATCGGTTTCAGGTTCGCTGTCGCCCCTCTCCTCGTCTCCAGAATCTGGCGATCCTTCCGATCCCGCCACCCCTTCACTACCTTCGTCCTGACCAACTCGAGCAAGGTGCCTGCAGTTTTTTCTTGAGAAGTACTTATGAAAAAAGACCTGGACAGCAGTGAGACGGCGTTATACACCCACAAACCCGGATCATACCTGATCTACGGGAATTTCCTCCAGCCTCCTCTTCCAAAACTTTTCTTCGTTTGGCAACGCACCACCGCTGACCTCGCCTTTGACTCGCTTGACACCAACGCCGTCGGATGCGTTCGCAGCGGGTTGCATGGCACTCGCGCCTTTTGATTTAGGTTTCTTGGGGTTCTTGTAAACAAAGCGATCGAGGAAGTGGGAGAGTGTGTTGAGCGTGAGGTCCGGACTCGAGGTGATGGGTTGTGACGCGAGAAGCTGATAGGCATGGAGCGAGACGGTAGGGTGATAATGGTGAAGGAGTGGGAGCTGAACAGGCCTAGATTAGAAATTGAGGTGAGAACTGATAGAAGGCGACGTACGAGTTCATACAACGGTGAAGCCGATGCATGAGCAAACTGGGGGTCTCGTTTTCGGGGATCATAATCTTCTGCTTCCGAGGGATCTGACATTCCTTGCAAGAACGCGCGCATACCCGGAACAGTGCTGAAAATCTTGAAGAGCGGGCAACCATTAGCCATCGAAGTTGGAAGAAGATAACACCTACTTCTCCGAGTAAGTAAAGCCCTCCAACCATGAACTCTGCGCCTCCAGCTCCGCCGCTGACCAATACCTGGATGAACCTACGAACGAAGCTCTTGACCCTCCCGATATTTTCATCGGTTTTCAGAGATTTGAATAGTAAATTCAAATACATCGTTTGCTTTGAAGACGATGCCAATCGTCCGTCGTGGAGCGAGGAATACAGCGCACGGTAATATCGATCGACAATTGACTGAGAGCGCGATGAAGACGATGAGTCTGGCTGGCTGGCGAGCGAGGCCGAAACGTGTTGAATGAGGACGAGAGCTTGCAATGATATATTGAACGTCGACGTATGAGTGATGCGGAAGAGAGTATCGATATGCTTGTAGAAGCTGGAATTCGCGGTAAGCTTCGTGAGATGGAAACGAAACTTCCAAGCTACCTGGCCTTGGCAGCATCAAGTTTCGCGAATGGCAAAGCGCGATTCACGCCAGTGAGGACGGCAGATATGAGTTTTCCGTGGGTATCTTCGTCGTTTTCCGCAACTTTGCCTTCAGCGAGGAGATCTTCAAACATGCGAAAGTACACGTCAATAAGTTGTAGAGCTACGCTTGTATCGCCTGGTTGGAGAAAGGTCTGATTGAGTGTTATAGCCGCATAGTAACGAACATGCTCGTTTGCGGTGTTCTTGGCTTTTGATGAGGCGGCGACGGGAGCAAAGATCAGCGAAGTCATCTCGCGTATGACGACTGCTTTCATTGCTGGATGCGTCTGCAGAACTTGGAGGATGTGATATGAAGCACGAGAGCAAATTTGTCTCTCTCCATCTCCCTGCATGGAATTACAATCGAGGAAGATACGATCGGATGAGAATGCACTTGCCAGTTTGTTTACAAGGAGCTTAAGCAGATTGTGTTCTTGCTCTGGCTTATTCCGTAGGAGATTGCTGATCAACGAAAGCGCTTGCGTCCTCACGTATGGCAAAGGATCGGCGGCGAGGTTTTCGAGGATTTGCAAGACCGAGAAGAAGTACTTTTTCAGCCAATCTTCAAAGTACCAGGCAAGCAGCTGTTCATCCTCGATCGTTCGATTCGTCAAGGGTTGATCCCGAAAATATCTATTTCTAACGGTCAAACACGAACATTAACCAGGAGAAAGAACGCACTTGAGCTTGCGATCCGGTGCACCACCGCCGACCCACCAATCGACGATGCAGCGCAGTGCCTTCAAGCTCTCCCCGCGACCTCCCTTACCTTTACCTCTCTCCGCCAAACTCTTCAAGGACTCGAGCGCTTTCGTGTTGTGCAGAGGACTGCTTTGGACGAGCAGCGTCAGCGCGCTAAGCCGGTCCGACAGCGTGCCCGACTGCAGAATTTTTTGGAGGAATGCATGTTCGGACTTGGTCGACGTGACGGTGGACGACGACTGGAACTTGAGCACTTCCTGCGCGTGCAGGGCCGATGCACGGTCAAAGAGACCCGTCGTAGCGTCCTCCTGAGATTGAGGCCTCTTCGTCATGATGTACGCTAGTCGACATTAGCCATTTCGGAGTACAATCGCTAGTGTTTGGCTTGATTTGATCGTACACGCGCCTTGTATCAGCACCACGTAGTCACTCTTGACGCCATGGTCAGCGCAACAACTAGCGATGCGGTCCCAATCGAAACCGCGCACGAGGACATGATCGTGTGTATACGCCCTAAATTTTCGGCTCATATTCACGTCGTTCTCAGCACGATGCGCAACTCGACTACTACGGAAAACGACTAGCGACGTGTTCTTCTGACCGCACCGTCAAGGTCTTCAACGTCGTCGACGGCGAGCCGTCCAAGTCGGGTGGGCAGACACTCAAAGGGTGCGTGGCCATGGTATTCGTCGAGACCGACCCTCACGTCCTGCTAGTCATACCGGCCCCGTCTGGCAGGTCGCATGGGCCCATCCCAAGTTCGGCAACATCCTCGCATCGTGTTCGTACGACGGCCAAGTGCTCATCTGGAGAGAGCAAACCCAGGGACCCTCAGCCGGGTCGTGGACGAAAATCAAAGAGCACTCGTTGCACACCGCGTCAGGTGCGCCCGCCGCTAGCACCCGTACGCTTCATCTGACTTTTTTTTATTGGCTTGAATAGTCAACTCTATCTCTTGGGCCCCCCACGAGCTAGGTGCCATCCTGGCATGTGCCTCTTCCGACGGAAAACTCTCTGTGCTCACATTCAAAGGTCCGTTCTGCGCCTTCTCTCTCCCCGAACCCATCGTTTGACAATGACATGGACGTTCCAGACGACGGCCAATGGGTCGCCGACATCTTCAATGGCCATGCCATCGGCTGTAATGCCGTCTCTTGGGCGCCCGCTACCCATCCCGGCTCGCTCATCCATCCCCATCAACCAGGAGCGCCAGCCCCTCCCGCACCCTTTAAACGCTTTGCCAGCGCCGGGTGCGATAACCTCGTCAAGATCTGGGCTTTCCGGGAAGAGACTCAGACGTGGGTCGAGGAGGAAATACTCGAGGGACATGGAGACTGGGTGCGCGACGTCGCATGGGCGCCTAATATTGGGCTGCCAAGGAGCTATATAGCTACGGCATCCCAGGTACGTTGTCGGAGAGGTAGCCATTCGCAACGCCATCCTCACAATATACTCTATCATAGGACAAATCTGTGCTCATCTGGACAAAGGACACACCGAATGCGCCATGGGTCAAGACGGCCCTTGACCCATCCTCTACCGCATCCCAAAACACGCCGTCGACGCCGGGCAAGTTTCCTGATGTTGTTTGGCGCGTCTCTTGGAGTCTCGCGGGCAACATCCTTGCTGTGAGCTGTGGTGACGGAAAGGTGACGTTATGGAAAGAGAACTTGAAGGGCGTTTGGGAGTGCGTGAGCGACGTGAACAGTTGAGGTGAATGTGGATTACGAGGCTGCAATAGATCTCAGTCCTTGAAGAAAGGTGTGCATCTTGCAATTTAAGGACTGCATGTTGGCAAACCACTATTGCTGGAACTTGCCGATGGATGAGGAGCCGTGTGCGAAATTATAGTCCAGTGTCCCTCTAATTACAAAGGTTCCTGTATAATCACCTGTCTACCGAGAGATCTATCGAGCTACCCCTCAAAGGCACCGGGTGCCATGTCTACCCCGAACGTACTCTTCGCAAACCCTCTCATCGTTCTCTCCAGCTCGTCCTCGAAACCGATGCTCGACTTGCCCAGTATCCGCCGAATCCATTGACGCACCTTACTCGTCCAAAACGCAAAATCAATGGACAACATGACGCCTCGAAATACGAAATAGCTCCAGTATTCCTTCATGCGAGCTGTCCATGTGAGATGCGTAGAGGTTGTCAAGGAGGCGGAAGCCCAGTATCCGGTGATCTTGATACGGTTGACGGGCGAGCCAAGTACTTGGTTGTTTCCTAGAGTAAAAGTCAGGCAAGCAATGGAGGGGAATGGCTATCGCCACCGACCTTGGACTATCCTGATGACGTGTGCCAATCAACACTCGTCGTTCGTACAAATCATATCGACCGCTCACCTCATGTTCCGCCCGAGAAAGATGAGTTCTTTGGGCATCTTGTCCGTATCCAGCAAGAACCGCTTCAGCTTGGCCTTCATCCGCATGCTCTGCTCGTACTGATTCAGCTCTTCCACGGGCTCATTCCCATTCCCATTCCCGTTTCCTATCTTGCTCTTCTTGCCATACCTCACCGGCCGCATCAACGTCGCACTCGCAAACAAATCTGGCGTCCCAATGCCCCACGACGTCGTCACACGTTCGATCGCATCCCAATCCGCAGTCAACAAGCCTCTCCACAGCGTCGCATACTCCCTTCTAAAGGATTCCTTGACACGGACATATAATCCGTGGTCGAGCAACACTAGCTGCGGATACTTTGGATTCGAGGGATGGGGCCGGATGATGATGTTACCAGGGTGTGGGTCACAGTGTACCCATCCCCAGCTGAACATTTGTGCACTGAATAGTTCCACCATAGTCTGCATGATTGACTTGACGCCACCTTTCAAGCGAACGCCCTCTAGTGATGGATGTTGATGATTTCTGAGACTTGAAGCAGAGGTTGTTTGGTCTTGTTCTCCCATGAGCCTCCGAATAGCCACGCGGTCGCTTAGGCGTATGCCGTCGATCCATTCGGCGGTGAGTACCTTCTTCGTCGAGTATTCAGGGTACACTTTGGGTATGTGTACTTTGCCAGCGAGATGTGGCTCCGCGGCGATAAACTGGGCAGTGACTACCGCGTTCTGTGCTTCTTGCACGAAATCCAGCTCTTGCCTCAGATGGTTGTTGATAAAATCTGCGCATGTCGTGTGAACGACTTGCTCCTGAAGGGGGAAACTACCCACCAACAGCAAAATAAACGGGCAGATCGAACATCCAGTTCTCGAATATCCACATCACCATACGGAATGCGCCGAGATCCCATTCGATCTGTTTCGTCACATCTGGCTTTTGGATCTTGACTGCCACCCATTCACCACTTTTGAGCTTTGCGCGGTGGACTTGAGCAACGCTGGCACTCGCGACTGCTTCTTCTTCGAATACATCGAAGATGCCATCGTGACCTGCGGGAGGGCGGCCAAATTCAGATCGGAAGACGGACAGAATTTCAGAATAGGGTATTTGAGGTGCGTCATCGAACAAACGGGCGAATTTGTCCTGTATTGGGCGTGGTAGAAGGGGTGAATTAGCACCGATAGCCTGCCCTGGATGAACGTTTCAGTGAAGAGAACCAGGCTGCCTCCGTCAACGCGCACCTATTTTGATATAAAGACCGCCATTGGAGGTGAATAGATTGTACATCCTATCTGCTACGCGGGCGTGAAGTTGCGGTATTTGATCAGCCTTTTCAGGTTGGAAGTTGAGTTTGTAGTCTAGAGTTATCATGGCACACTAGTTTGAAACGTCCATATCAGAAAGTGTGAATTTGAAAGCGAGCTCGGTGCTAGACAAGGCCATTTCCGATGGCGAACGCGCCGAATGCGTGCAGATTCTGGAGTGACCAGAGGAACACTAGTTCCGGAGGCATCTCCAAGCGGGTTGCGGGATGATGAGGTGAACGATCAGGGAGACACTCACCGCCCAAAGGGTACGAAAGTTACGCCCTATGGCAGAAGCATTGAATTTCTGGTCTACGAACCAGAGTGTGCCAAGTGACGCTGCCACGTATGCAGACCTTCTGCCAAACTTGCGCCATCGTGGGAGTGGAGCTCTGGAGTCGATATGGATGGAACGTGTTGGAAATGACGGGAGCCGTTTCGGCAGAAAAAGTTGGAGGGAGAACATGGTGGAGCTGAACTTTTGTCGCAAGTCATAAAAGCAAACGGAAGATCGAAGTATGATGAATGCAGCCGGCACGTTGGGCAGTGCGGCGGCCCGATAGCACCCGATGACCGAGCAAGCCAATTCAGGTCGACGACGATCGACGACGACTGGTAGATCTTTGTGTGTACATGTCCTTGTCCTTGTTCATGCCCACCGTCGTGTCATGGATATTCATGTGTATCTCCACCGATACCGACTTGGCGACATCCGAGTAAGTGATGCCGCTGATTAGCTCCTCACACTGTAACAATTAATATTGTACCATGGGTAAACCTCGTTGCAACCCGTTTTCGGCCGGTCCATGCAATTTATTCTAGAACGAGGTAAACTTATCACACAGGGTTTACCTAATCCTTGATGTCAGCGAGATATTTAAGAGGCCGAGGGGAGACCCTTGCCACAACCCTTGCCCTCGAATGGTCCCTACCCCTCTGCATTCCCCACGGTCTTCTCGCCTCATCGTTACCCTCCTATCAGTACTATCGCAACATGTGCGCAGCATTGTTCGTAACCTTCGCGGTGCCACAAACGATCCCACCATCCTACACACCTACGCCAAGCGTGCTACATCAGACCCCAGCAGCCCTGAATTCATCGTTTTTGCCTGTCTCATCCCCGTCCTCGTCTTGTTATCGGGTGTTTTTGCCGGTCTGACATTAGGCTACATGAGCTTGGACGAAACCCAGCTCAACGTCTTAAGCATCAGCGGCACCCCGTCAGTGTCCTTCCTGTCACCCTGTGCAATTCTATTCATTTCGTGTGCCACAGTCAGCAAAAGCTTTATGCTGCCAAAATCAAGCCCATCCGCGAGAACGGTCACCTCCTTTTAGTGACACTCTTGCTCGCCAACATGATCGTGAACGAGACACTGCCTATTATTTCCGACCCTGTCCTCGGCGGAGGCGTACAGAGTGTCGTCGTCAGTACGGTCTTGATTGTCATGTAAGTTGTATACAAGGATGACATCGTTTGGACCTCGTGTCCTCGACTTCGCATCACACTTCGAGTCCTTTCATCTTTGTTACCTCAAGTATCTAATCATCTTGACAGATTTTCGGAAATCATTCCGCAGTCTCTTTGCACCCGCCACGGCCTTTATTTGGGCGCAAAAATGGCAGGCTTTACCCGCTTTTTGATCTACCTCCTGGTTCGTTTGTGATCTCGACTGGTTCAATATGTCAGTCGCTGACATCATGCGTGCAACGTAATAGGGGATCGTCGCTTGGCCCGTCGCGAAGCTGCTTGAATTCGCCCTCGGACCGCATCACGGCATCATCTACCGCAGAGCAGGTTGGCATTCTGGCAGTCCTCTCCATAACATCGTATTGAGTTCCTTTCCACAGAACTGAAAGAACTGATTGCAATGCATTCGTCCATGTCCCCGCATGGCGGCGACTTGAAGTCGGACACTGTCACCATCATCGGTGCTACCCTTGATCTGCAAGAGAAGGTTGTGAAACAGGTGACGTAACCGTTCGTTCTCCATTTGTGGGCCTACTGAGGTGTGACATCAACAGGCCATGACCCCAATCGACGGGGTTTTCATGCTTTCCATCGACTCGATGCTGGACTATGACACGATGAAGAAAATTTGTTTGACCGGTCACAGTCGTGTACCTGTTTACGAAGAAGTAGAGATTGCTGTCGACTCTTCTGGCCGTCTGGAGAAAGCCAAGAAAATTATCGGCATCCTTCTCGTCAAACACGTGTGTTACCGTCTTCTCACTTTAACAAACTGCTTCTGAACCTTTTTGCCAGTGCGTAATGCTCGATCCCAAAGGTAAAGGGATTTCTCCGTTTGCGATTACAATCTGATCCGAATAATTTTTCAGATGCGGTCCCGTTACGCAAGATACCATTGAACAAGGTTCCCTTTGTACCGAATAACGAATCTTTGCTCGGCATCTTGGACAAGTTTCAGGAAGGTCGTTCTCACATGGCCATCGTTTCGCGCTTTAGTGTGGAGAAAGCTGCCTCCTTCAAGAAGGTTGCAAAGCGTACCCTCACCCAGCGTTTGCGTCAGAGGGTTGGAATCAGCGACTCCAGTGACTCCAGCGAATCTAGCGACGACGAGGAATCTGATTCTAAGCGCAAGGGAGGCACGAAAGATCGTAGGGAGCTTGCCAAAGGTGTTTCGTGGGTCGATGACTCTGAGAAAGATTCTACGTCCCAAGGCGACGATACCGCAGAAGCGAACAATGCAGAGAAGGAAGTCGAAGGAACATCTATACCTGTGAAGAATGGTGCCAGATCTAAGCGGCGGCGTCAGCATCGCAAGGCGGTCCTCGAGGCTGGGCTAGTGGGACAAACGGAAACAGTCGATAACACCAAGGATAAGCAGAAGATAAGGTTACCCAAATCTGGGACTGGATTGGAACAAACCATGCCTGCTGACGCTCTTCTAACCAAGAAAGATGCCAAGGACTTTCTTCAGGGTATCGATCCCGCGATAATGCCACTTGGCATTATTACACTTGAAGATGTACTCGAAGGTAGACTATGACTTTTTGCTCGGCTTGACAATATCTGATATCATCTGTTTAGAGTTGATTGGTGAAGAAATATACGACGAATTCGATGTCGAAGCCGCTAACGGAACTATATCATCCTTCGTTCCATCCGAGCATACTTGCACTAACAAGTCTCCCGAAGCTGAGAGTGTCGTGGCTCAGATTAACGATGTTTTCACCACAAGAAGTCCTGCTCTCCGCCCACTCAACACCCGTGGTCTTAACTTCTTACGTTCGACGAGCGCACCTCCGAGCCCTCGCAATCGCAGTAGAGCTCTGTCCGTCCTCCCTGACCCTACTCAAGCACCTCAACCGAACATACCCGAACGGCCCCACACCGCTCATTCAACCGCGACCACCGTCGAGAACCCCGAAGTAACCACAGCAATTCCCTCTGAATCCAAAGGCAAAGGCGAATTCACTAAAGAAGTTAATGTCGTCTCGGCATCCGAAAACGTCGTTAACCTCAGCGCACCTCGACCTGTGTCGGTGAAGAAGCATCCTGTCAGCAGCTCCGGTACTGTCTCACTCGTCAATCCCATGAGTCCCGCCTCGTCGCCATCCGGTTCCCCAGCACCCTCTCTTGAAGCCATCCTGCTAGAAAGGAAACGTCGTTTGGCTGCCGCGGCCACTGCTGGCAAGGACGTAGGGCCTATCACCGCACCTTGTATTCAGGGCAGGAGCGAGAATCATGATGCAAGGGTACTCGCATTGCGAGCTCCAGCGATGTCCCCCAAAGGCACGAGCAAATTCAAGAGCAGTCCCCTTGGAGGCAGCGAACAGACTGGCGTCGTCATAGCGGAGAAGGTCAGACAAGATATCAAGAACTAGGAAGAGGAGATGGACAAGGCCGCGCCAGACAAGAAAGTGGACGACTCTGGTTCCTTATACCATTAGCTATGGGAGCCAAGAGTAGTCCGTTTGTTATGGCGGACCTCAAGGTTCTGAATTGGTTCTCACAACAATACTTAGTTCGTTGCTGACCGGTCAATTTCTTTTGTTACTTTTCTTTCAGTGTATGCCCCCTTGAGCCTTGTTTCATTTCTCCACATGCTGTTTGTGGTGGTGTCGAGCTGCACTATACCTGACCTATGTAGTACTCATCTTTTGTTCATCTTGTTTGTTGTTTCACAAACTATGGAATGTCCTCTGTCGAAATGTCTCGAATGAAAAAATCGAACGTAAATTGAAGAATGCTCCCTATATGTAGACTAACTCGCCGTGCGTGCAAAACCCGTGCTGCGCAACCCATCGCCGAGTCTTGCCTCCATGCCAGAACCCTTGCTTACACCCTCCTTCATCTCAAGTCCCACGCCTCTCAGCCCATCCAAGACAGCGCGGTACAACGTTTCCTCCGTCGGACCTTGAACACCCCTCCCGACCACCTTGCCATTCAACACAGCCAGCGTCGCAAACGCCACCGGAAGACCAACACACCTCGACATGGCAGATGCGCTCGCAGTCCCATATGCCACCAACGACGACGTGTACACCTCCGTCTCTTCCGCGGACGCCTCGCCCACCACGGTCGCAGGCTGGGCAACAATCTCGTGCGAGAGCACGACGAGGTCGCGCTCGCCGGGGTTGTACCTCAGCTTGTGCACGAGCACGAGGGTGAGGAGGTCGATCGGGGCGACGGGGTGTGTAGGTAGCAAAGGCAGGTCGACCGCGGGGCCGCTCGAGGGCCCGGGGACGAGGCCGAACCACTGTAGGGCCTCCAACGCGCGACCGTGGTGCTGTGGGTCCGGAATGACATTCGACAGTGCAGAGACGAGGGAACTCGGGTCCGCGGGGATGTCCTCGTCCATTCTCTTTCCCAACGCGACTCGGGCGAGGTCTGACCAAGACCGAGGTAAGACATGAGAGGATGCGTCTGCGGCCAACAACCCCATAGATTTGAACGAATGCATGAGATTTGAGAACCCGGGGTATCTGTGGACTACACGTGAGGAGCGCACATTATGAGGCGTACGTGATCCGCGTACCTCAAAGTGCCCCGCAAGACCGTTCGCAACGTGTTGAGCTCCCCAAGTCCGTACGTCTCTGCATACGGAAGGCTATCTCTGTTGGCGATGCCCTCCAACTTCAACTCGCTGGAAATCGGAACGTCGGGGAAGTGGTGTTTCAGAACGTTCTCTCCGGGAATCTCCATGACCTACCCAGCCGAGGTCAGATGGAATGGCTACCAAAACGTTGATTTAAACGGTATGCATACCTTTCCATCGAGCTTGAACTTGGCACCATTGAGCGCAGCATTGAGGACACCTCTTGGGCTCCAGCTGAATTTGTAACCCAACGGCACATCGGACGCCTCTGGGGCGGGGAGACCACCACAGAATGAAGTAAATGAGAGAACACGCTTGTTCTCTTTCTCGAGCTGCCTTAGCAGTGAGAGCGCAGAACAGTGGTCAATACCAGGATCTAAGCCGATTTCGTTCAATAACACGACATTGGCAGATTCCGCACTAATTGGCAGGACTTCAGTGGGCCCTCGCCGGAACTATCAGGTTAATATAAACACACCGGTCATTCAAGGCGCGCATGGCAGGCGATATGTATGACGCTGTGATCATGTGCTTGCCGTGTTGGATGCATAATTCCGCAATGGATGGATGGAGTGGCACTGGTAGAAGGCTGTAGACCGAACAGTCACCCAAGCGATTCAATTCATAGCACCAGATCCAACCTACCTGATGACAACATCAGCATCCTCAACGAGCCGCGAGACCTTGTCTCGGTCTTCGACATCCAGCAAACATGCACCAGCATCAGAGAGACCTCGGATCAAATGCTCGGCTTCTGAGCGTGAATTGCTGGCTAGTGATTGAACATATGCATGAAAAACACAATGTACAGGATGGTGCAATAAGTCCACGATCGTAGAATACAAATCCAGATGAAGAACTACTGACCAACGACCAGCTCAACGTCCGAACGCTTGCATAACTCCTGTACTGCAGGCCCAGCAACCATCCCACTCCCGAGCATGAGGACTTTCTTTTTCCTCGGAGAGCCCTCCAGCTTGACAGCAGACCGTCGCCATTTATCAAGAGGATCTTCCAGCCAGGTATGAGTTCCCTGAAGTTGACCATCTTTGGCGACGGTAGCCGTCTTCAGAGCCTCGGAGTACTCCTGCTTCACGGGTAGACCCCGGTACTCTTGAATCGCAGCCTTCAAGTACGGCATCAGGACTCGGCAGAAGTGTTCGGATGCATCCAGGGGCAAGCTTGATGGGAGGATATCCACGGACATTATTTGCACACTTGGGAGGTGGGCCGGAAGTGTCGATGGACGGTATTTGAAGAAGGGCTCTGAGATCGTAGATGCGCGGGACATAAACTCGAGACCTCCCTGTAGATGAATGTCATTAAGTGGCGATTCATGGAGACGTCAGAAACGACTCACTTCGAGATCACAGGAAATGTCGCCGATGGTCCCAAATCGCCCACGGCCCACTTCTGCGGCACGAGCAAGTGCTGTTGTCAATGCATCGTTTGTCATCAAACGAGGAAATCCCGGAAGCCAGCCAACGCCATTCAGGAAGAGAGTAAGATAAGGAGCAACCTAATGCACGAATTCGAATTCAAATCGATATAGAACGAGTAGACGTTTTTTGTACCTTCGTTGCAAAATCAGACTTGTAGACAGAGGGGTTTGTGTAATAATGCCCTCTGTCATACTGGCCGCCGTCTGTTCGAGAGAAATATTCAGCAGGAGATGCGTGGACTAGGTATATCTGCATGATTCATCAACCATAATGTCTTCACGGCTAAAGGGGAGATCAGCTACCTTGTGCAAATCGGTATCTAGATGGCAGCTATGAGTGAGATATTCAAAGATAGCTGGATGAAGACGACATACCTGGGTTGCTGACGAGAGCAGGGAGATCTTCTACTTTAACTTTCGTGATTGGCAGTTCACCCAAGATGGAGAGTACACCCTGAGAGACGTTTCCGTTCCTGTGAAGAAATTCTAGAATGACTGGAGAACGATAAGTAATGCTCACTTACCCCGTCAAGCCAACGACGAAGGGTCCTAGGGACTTGGGAGTCCCATCCTTCACAATTTCCTCGCCAACAGCTCTCAAAGCCGCTCGCAAGGACAATAAAGCAATGTGGGTATGAGGTCGAGGAGTGTGCTGGAGTCGAGAGTTCCATGAACAGCCTGAGTCCAGACATCGTTGTACTCACAAGAAATGGTGAAGCAACCCCAAGCTCGAGATGGGCATGTGCCAACGCAGCGAGGGACTCCAGGGCACCGGCAACTAGAAAACAGGGTATAATTAGCGCCGAGGGACACGTTACATTAAAACACTCCCACCTCCGGCAAACCATCCAAATGCAACCGTTCGCTTCCCATCGGGTCCCATGAGAAGCTCATAATCCACCAGCCTTGATGGAATATCGCGCTGGGGGTCCTGGCTCAAGAAACGGGACAATAGTTCCATGTTATATGGTTGTCCCTTTGTGGTATGAGAGAACATAAGGTGAGTGCGCGGCACTGACGAGCGGGGACTTGACGTGCGCCAAGGCGACACCGGTGAGGTTATCAGTTCATTAAGCGGTGGTTCTTTGATGCCGAGGACGATATGTGCGGGGTCAAGGTTGGGATGAACCCTTGCACCGGCCTGTAGCGAAACAACTTAGTTCGGTCATCCCGCCTGCAATGGTATGTCGCGAACCTTTACAAACTGGTGTACCGGAAAGACTCTCCTGTCGCAATCCTGAATGAGGACGTCTACGTTCTCTTCGTTGACCAAAGACTCGACAGCGTCAGGTGTCAATGGGCACCTCCGCTCCCAGATTCTGCTTGGGTTCTCGCGTCGAATGCCGATAGTAAGCTTGGAGGATGAAGGAGCGACAGTGGCGAACGAGGCCCGCTGTACGTGCACGGCGCGTGTCAGCATCTTTCCCCTAGGAATCTCACAGGTTCTGCGAGATGGCGGAAGACAACAAGGGGTCTACTTTTATCCTCGCCTAGTGTGCCGTGATCCGCCCGGCGCGGCGGGCGCATTAAGTATGCACTGATCATGATGGCTCTCCACATGAGTGGAGCACCACCTGGATACTAATCAACTTGCCGGCACACGTCCATAGGACAAGACCTCCCCGAACTGCTGGCAACAGATTCGTTCGAAATTGGCAAAGCCAGAGCGTTAACCAGTCAAAGAGAAAGTTGGTGTGCCTGCCTGACCGTGGGACTTTCCGCGGGGCGCTGTCAAAAATATACGCCGAAGGGGAGTCGAACCCCTGCCGCTTGCTTGGAAGGCAAGCATGATAACCGCTTCACCATCGGCGTGTGTGCCGATAAGTTCGTCGCCTATGTTCGCCATTGAAACTGTGACGGCCTCTCGCCCGCTACTGAGACTCGATAACCTGACTGTTTTCTGACTACGATGACCACAAACGCAGATTTGCATGGGAAATATCCTGGTATGTCCTTACATTTATCGCTAATGCCGTCTTCGACAGGCTTCTCATGGAATGATACGTGCTTGTTCTTTGGATCTAGCAAAGGATCATGTCGCTAGAAGTTTTCGAACGCTAGTAAGCTCCTTATCTGTGGAGGACAAGACCAAGGTACCACTTCCAGAGCCTGCGTGTAATGCTAGATAGCTTATCGTTATCGACTGCAAGCCCCATGCGATCCTGCTGGCTGGCAGTACCACCCCCTACCGGAATGACACAGACCGTGAACTTCCTTTCCGCCAAGAATCCAACTTCTTCTATCTCACTGGCTGCAATGTTCCCGGATCATACTTTTTGGCTTTATACGACCCCGACTCCTCTTCTGTCGCGCTAAAGACTACTCTGTTTATCTTTGAGCCAACGGTGGCAGACCTGGTGTGGTCCCCCGCTCCCCCCACACTCCTGGAGGCGCGCGACATGTATGCAGTAGACGATATCAAGCATCCTCCTGAACTTGTAATCGCCATCTCGCAGCTTCCGCAGGGGACGATCATCCATCACCTTCCTGAGACAGACCAATTTCCCAATGTTGCTTCCAGTGAAGTGGATGGTCTAAAGATGATCCTGCAATCGATCCCAACGAAGACTGCCGAACATCTCCTCTCAGCGCTTCACAGAACGCGACTCGTCAAGGATCCATACGAGATTGCCATGATCCGCAAAGCTAATGACATCAGCTCCCGCGCACATGAAGTCGTCATGCGCGTGCTCGGATTGGCCGTTGCAGGGAATATCAAGAAGCAATATCCGCACACACCACGTTTACCTGGGGAATGGTTGATCGAGAAGGAAGCCGAAGCGGAGGCGATATTCGTGGCCTCGTGCAGACGAGAAGGGTAGGCTATCTTGCTCTGCTCCGTCGTCTTCGAAATAATCTCATGCTTGGTCTCAGTGCGGCACATCAAGCCTATTTACCCATTGTGGCAGCATCGACTCGGGCATCGACATTACATTATTGTTGCAATGACCGTGAATTTGCATGGGGCCCGGTGCACCATCGAGACACGATTAACAATGGAAACCTCTCACGTGTGCACTCCCATGACGACGGCAATGGGGGAGAAGAACTTTTGCCGCAAGTTTTGTTGATTGATGCCGGTTGCGAGTGGGACTGCTATAGCTCGGACAGTACGTACTGGCCAATTTGGCTCTCTCTATTTAATCGCTGGCTTCGATTACAGTCACTCGTACAATGCCAGTTGGCAATGGCGGGAAATTCACGGAGGAAGCCAAGAAGGTGTACGAACTCGTGTTGAGGATGCAAGCCGTAAGCTGTTCATTGTTTCCACATCCATACTCGGAAAAACCAATAGTGATCTATGCAGGAATCATTCAAGATCGCTGTTCCCGGAACGCATTGGGACAACGTACAGCTATTATGCCACCGCGTGCTCGTGGATGGTTTCCTAGACATGGGCATATTCAAGGACCCTGATGGGAGCACCAGAGGTTTGTCATTCTTCCCCTCCCTACGTCGTTCTATTGCCTCAGGAACCCTACGCTGACACTCTGTCCAGGTATCAACGGCCACTCAAGCGTCACCAAGGCAACTGTAAAGTCTCGAGAGGCACTCTGCGAGGAAATTCTGCTCACGGGCCTGAGTTCCGCTTTCTTCCCACATGGCCTAGGTCACTCCATGGGTTTGGATGTCCATGATGTACCCAGTGCAAGTCGGCCAGCCGGGAGCGGCAAATACTTCGTGAATGATAGTAACGAAGTGAGCGGGCTGCCTGGCGGACACAAGGATTTCTACAAGTACCTGAGATTGAGGCTGGAGTTGCGAGCTGGGATGGTGGTGGTAGGTCATTTCGTCTGCATGATCGTGCTCTTCGCTCATCAATTATTTCTCAAAATCAGACTATTGAGCCAGGCGTTTACTTTCATTCTGCCATTCTGAAATCCTACAACGTTCACACTTCCCCTTATGTCAACAACGAGGTTCTCGCTCGCTATGAAGGCATGGGAGGGGTGCGGATCGAGGATGATGTTTTAATCACAGAGACAGGTTGTGAGAATCTAACGAAGGTTCAAAGCGGTGTGCAGTGGCTTGAAAGCGTTTGTGCTGGTGAGGATCTCGTATAAGGCAGAGCTCAGGGAACATTCGGTTTGCTCTTGTCTGTTTGCATCAGATACGAGTCGCGTATATGCCAATGTATCCGGAAGCCATCATGTATGTACTGGATCGGAGTCATGTAACAATCTGGCAAGTCCACATCTAAGTACTGAACAAACGGAAGCTGATAAATGAACCATGATGGACTGTGCCACAACGTTTCCTCCACTGATGTCACTTCAGCCAACCATGCTCCGCTTTCTGCCACGAAGACGGACTGAAATTTTTAGTGTTTATGCATTTGGTGGGCGGTGGTCCATCTTACCTTCATCTAGTCGTTTCTTGATCTGGTCCCAGTCTTTTCCGATGCGATTCGCGTAAGCCACGAGAATGGACTCGATCATAGGTTCAGACTCAGGGTGTGTTGACGCAAAAGCACGTTCTAGGACATAGAGGTCCACCGCTTTGTCTTCCACAAGGGTTGAGTGATAAGACAGTCCAAAATCAATCAACACCTAAAGTACGTATTTAAAGATGGCAACCAACGAAGCCGTCTCAACGTACTAAATCGTTGTTGCCTGCCCGAAGCAGCATATTTGACGTCGTCAAGTCCCCATGAACGATATCGATAAGATGCAGCTTGGCGATCTCCACACCAATTTTCTCCATGAGCGTTTCTGAAAAGGTAGATCAGCTTAGTGTCTGACGTTGCTCTGCAAGTCACAGACCCATGGTAATGTCTTCGGAGCAACCACATTCAGCGGCTCGAGTACCTACGGTGTCGGGAATTTCCTCATAATCTGGTTCTTGTACAGTGTCTTCATCGTCATCGTTCTCTTCGTTATTAATTACGAGTCGATAATGGGGCTCGTCATTTCCTGCAGGAATCAGATACCGTACAGATGCGCCCTCTATGAATTCCAATCCAAGGCAACCTTCAGATATGTCGACCAGCCTGATCCCGGGGACATTGACACCCGCACTACGATGAACCAGCGTCACGATCAGTCGCTAGATGATACATCATATGACAGCCCCACCGCAAACATCGCATTAACGTTCGAGCTTCCCCAATTACACGCTGCCGTGTCAACATTTCATCCAACTTTGGATGTCGATAGCGCTTGCAAAATCGATGTTTGAAGAGAATGTCGTCCATGACTGGGGTCGACGGACAACCCGCCTTGATGTCAGCTTCGAGGGGACCCCAGTTATCATACGAAGACCGAAATCTGATATAGGTCTTGAATACCCTCTGAAAGAGCCAAACGTCATCGATGAATGAGTATGAACTTGTCTGACAGAAGTAATGCTAGGACTTGCAGCCTCGGCGCCCTGCCCCACCCATTTGGACATCTCCAGCAAGCGCTGCGCTGGAATCCATATTGCAGGATCAAATTTGTCGAACGGCATGTCCTTGAGAAAGTTTGAGACGATAAGCCAAAGGTTGAAGTGACGAGTCAGGATCGAAGTCACGATAAGATCCACTGCTTTGACTTCCAAAAATAGCAAACACCTACTTCTCCCTTACGCCGACCAACGCCGAGACACGGATGATGTCTATGTACACATGTCTCACGACAACTTGTCAGACCAGCATGGAGTCTCAAAAATCGCGTGAACCCTGTGTATTTCCAGTAGCGTAGGGTGTTATCGGGTCGTCCCACGCAATGCATAAGGGTACTATGTAGTAAGACTGAGCTCCTCACCACGGGCCATTATGGCACCACTTTCATTGAGGATCCTCATCCAGAAAACCGTTAGGGTTCGGAGATGAATCAAAATTCCGCACCTCTCGAGTAATGTACTACATTCACCGAAAAAGCTGTCTCATTTTCTCGACGGGGCTTCGCCTCTTGTGACCGCGGCTTTTTTGAGATCCTTTTCTGACGGAGGTTTTCTTGAACATACATGCGGCCAAGATGGTTTGCCTCATTACCTTGTGTCGCTCGCCTCGGTTCGCGTGCTATTAAATGGCCAACCTCATGATGTAATTCATCATTTGTGTCAACTATTCGAAGTAAACCCCATGACCATCGGGCGATAAAAGTCGGAGGAGTTTGACCACCGATACTAGTTACCAAAGTGGTGTACATACAGGGCTAAATCCAACTGTGTTTCAATTTGCTTTCCCAGTAAGCGAAAGAAAAGAAGCACATATACTTGGATAGCGGTGTCGGTGATTGGAAGCCTCCGACTCCGTTGCCACGGACATGTCATCAAGTTCGTATCATGGATGCGAAACGCTCTCGCACAAACCCTCACCGCCGTTACCCACATACTCACCGTATCTCCCCACGTCTGCTGACTCTGCTCGGCTGAGCGCCACCGCTCCTAAAACGGCAACAAAGTCAGTCGCGTTCCTGGATGATAACCGAAAGCCTTCAATACCATTGACAGGCGATCCTCCTCGAAACGGGTTTTGAACGTTAGGATCGCTTTCTTGACGGTTCTACGGTTCTAAGTGCATCGGGTACTGTCGGTGACTAGTGAGTTCAACGCCTCCAGCCATCATATCTCAGATGAGTCCCAACTCGGTCGCTTCCGGGTTACTTCTTTAGCTGTTGGATTGCAACATATTGGGTGAAACAATTGCCCTATCCGCGACTTGACGTGAATATCAATGTTGGTATATTTTCCGCGTTCCCTCCGAGCAGCATTTAATTATGATAGCGGCCAAACCGTTCACGTATTGCGAGTATGTTTGGAAATTCTCACTTCTCTTTCCAAGAACCCCTCAGAGAGATGGATTATAAAGATGAACAAGTGTGGCGGAATGTACCTCCTCGACACCCGTACCAACCTATTCCACATCCTTTTATCATGCCACCGCCCGAAGTCTCACATGCCATTACCTTGGGACAATCGCTCACCTTCCCGTTCAGCGGAAAAACCGCGAGAAATAAAATCATGAAGAGTGCAATGTCTGAACGCCTCTCGACATTCTCGACCTATGATC
>JBBPMO010000187.1:0-41663 GCA_038090315.1 Xanthoconium stramineum | reverse complement strand
TGACCCAGAAACCTAGTGTTCTCCATTACCCCTACCTGTCTCCGCCTTCTCCATCATGACAATGATTCTCTTCACGTCGTCTCGGCGTAGCCTGAGACGTTCCGACAAGACCTTTTCTATGTCCCTCTTCTTCGGGGACTTTCCCTCCTTGATGAGACTCCTCATCCCGCCCCCCGTCATGGCGAGCCACGTCATCGCGTCCAACGTAAAAGCACCACTCTTGAGGGAACAGCTCTTCAAAAGCTCGCGAATCTTGCGCTGCGACTCCCGGTACATGGCGTCTTCGCCCGCAGTACCATCCGTGACTGCAGTCACGCACGCATGACTGTCGCTCTGGACGCCATGCTGCTCTATACCCGTCTTGTTCCGGGTCCACCACCCCTCCATCTCGCCCTCTTCGCGCTCGCAGCCGGTGACGACCACCGCTACCGGCACCTTTTTCTGGCAAAGAAACTCGGAGAACAACCGGTAGTTGTTCCGAGTCGTCAACGTCATTCTGCTCGCGCGCATGCAGAGAAGTAAAAGATGGATTCCACCAGCATCCCTCAACGCGACGATCAGTTGGTATGCACGTTCGATGGCTTCGAGGTGGGAGGTGAGCACAAAGTCTGGCTGGTTGAGCCCGACGGTGTCAAAGATGCGAAAGTGGATGCCGTCCATGGGGATGTCGTACGGTGTCGAGAGCAGCGTACAACCGTCGACGTCCGCCGAGACGCGCGCGACCTCGTGCTGAGCGATCAGGTTGACGACGGCGCTCTTCCCGACGCCCGCTTCACCGAACAGGATGACGTTGATTGTTGGATCGCCCAATATGTGTCCTGAACGAATCGTTCGTTAGGTTTGGCTGATCGTAGTTGTTCCCCGGGGATTACCAGTAACGAGACCACTCCCAGAGGGTCGAACTCCCCCATCTGGACCCGTTGAGGAAGTGGGCAAGGGTGTGGCAGGACGCGATTGCGGTGTACCACGTCTCTGGGAAGCAACCGAGGGACTCCTTGACCTCGTCCAAAATTGTGACAACTAGGTGACGCCAAGATCGACGATCGCATGGCGATAACATCAGGAGCGGCAGCAATCGTTCATCAAGGTGAGTAAGCACCTGTGGTCGAAAGGGTGACATTTCGCGAGGCAAGACTCGGACTTGGGGATCTTAACGACTGCGGTGGAGCTGCTCGCAAAGCGGGAAAGCGCACCACCTGACAAGCCCCCAAAGCATGTGATCCATCATGATTACATTGTGCCCAAACGCAGGTATGTATGACGCAGTTCTTTAATCACCGCTCGGCAAGCACAGAGACTTGACCAGGGGGGTTCCAACGTGCCACTGGCAACTGTCGCAGTGGCGCTTTTCGAATTCGAAGAATTCCGGGAATGACTTGGTGCTTGTGGGCAACCCATGGCACCACTCTTTCATGTACCGTGCGAGTCTGCATCGCGAACTTTTTCATCTCCATGTGTGTGGGCCGAGAAAGGCTGATGGTCCCAGTGGAGTTTGAGTGTCGAAGCGTGAGTATGTTCCTTATCGATAGACTATACGGAAAGTACTGGCATTCACAGCCGTTCGAAATTGACAAAGTACAGTCGCCATCACCATGAACCCAATCGTAAACAAATATGCACATGTAGCGTAAGGTCGTTACAAACTAGGACGAGAGACAATAAAATGGGTATAAGCACTAGCGACGCAATGACAATACAGCAGCAGAGAAAGATAAACAAGAAAGTAGGACCACAGCGCATACTGGAGATCACACACCATCAACTAAGATCATTACTTCAAAACTTGTTCAGATCCACCGGCGGCGCAGTGACTTCCACATGGCCAGCCTCGTCCATGCTCGCACCCGTCGTGGTCGCCAACACCCCAGACGTCTCGTTTGTTTGAGCTTCTTCTCTACCCAACCCAGTCGTGTCGTCTGGGATCCAGACAACCCGTTGAGGACGCGCGAGCGCAGGGTGCGCAAACCCGTAATCTACGGTCCCATCCGTATATTGTGAAAAGAAAAGATCGTCAAAGTAGACTCCAGATTTGGAATCGGGCGAGATGGGTGATTGTGAAAAACGGGGGTCGGACGAGGACGCGCCGAGGGCGGAGTCTACGGCCTCGCGCCGCTTATCGTCTGACCTGCGACCGTTGTCAACCTCAGGCTCCTCCTCCGGCCTATGAGTCTTGTCGGCAAGGCTGAGGGGAAGCGCGCGGACGAGTGGTCCATAAGAGTCGTTGATCAAGATGTGGAATCCGGCCTAAAAGAGTACACCATCAACATTGTTTCGAGATCACAGAAGTTACGACTCACAGTCAGGAAAATCAGCACGACCATCAATATACCTTCCGGCGTGGCGCCGGCATGATGGTTCTCATCCCGGAAGAGGAAGAATAGTGCACAGAGACAGATCTGTTGGACATACAAGCCCACGAATATATGTTGAATGGCTTTGGGATAGAATAAGCCACCGGTGTCCATAGTGGATGGTTGAGTGAATTGGTATAGAAAAAGGTATTTGTAGAGTTGGTAGAATAGGAAAAAAGCGAGCACAGAGAGACCGTTGATGATAGGAGCGATGATGGAGTAGCCGAGAGCTACTCGGGTCATCAGCAAGGCATTTCCAACTAGATATTTGAAAACTGACTGATAACGGTGAGAAGTGTGATACCGGGGAATAAAGTTCCCCATGCAACACTTTGGGGACCAAACTTGATGTCGTAGATAGAGCGAGGTGTGCTTCCGAGAATGAACAGCTTCACATAATACACAACCATCTGAACGATGGCAAGGAAACCACCCGCAGTTCCGGAAAGTCCTTGCAGAATGATGTACCTATTCAGCATCGATAAGCATCCCAGTGATAAACGAAAGTAGAAGAAAACCATACGTAAAGAAGAAAGTCGATGCTTGGGGAAGGTATTTTGCCAACAAAGTTGCAACGGAACTTGGATTCTGAAGAAGGCTTGGGAGGGCAGCGATAATTCCAGAACTCAGGGTGACGATAAGAAATGAGTGCTATGGATTCATGGGATCAACAAGGTAATGTTTTTCAATCATGATGGATACTTACGATCACTTGGAAGATGAAGAAACGCGTCATCAAGCTAAGTTCCAATCCTGTACGGGTAGGAATACCCTCAAAGCGAGCCAACAGTCTCAGAACGATAGGAAGGAGCAGCATGAGGACCGCAAGCAAAACGGGGGGTAGAATGCCCTGAATGATACCAAGGATCACCGGTGGAATCTTGCAGAGCCATGCGAGCCAACTCTCGCGAACACAAAGACCTTTGACGTTGGATATGAGACCAACGAACGCCACAGGGATTGCCCAGAAGATAATAAGAGCGGCGGTTATTGCATAACTGATTACCACCCGAATACGTTTCTCGTATGGGTTCATGCCGAGATTACCCCAGAGAACATCTTCAGGCGAGACCTCGAGGTACCGATCAGCCATGTGGTATGGCGCGTGGTGTGCAAGTGAACTATATGCCATGTGTGCCGCGATCTGTTGGTTGAAGGTGACGAAAGCGGAGTTGAGGTGTGGGTATGACTGTTCAGAGCCGTCCTTTCCATTCGATGTACCTTCATTGTCTACATCGTCAGAAGCGGGAAGAGAAGATTCCTGAGAAATGGTCTTGCGAGCTTCACGAAGCAAAGCAGTAGTTGTAGCAATCTCGTTCCGGCACCAGTCGATGGTGTCGACTTCCTGGCCGATGAAAGGGAGGGAAAAGGGCAAGAAACCCACAGGGAGACGATGCGTGGGACGCTTAGCACGTGGAACCAATTTCTCGGCAAGCGTGAGGTTACGCTCAGCTTGATCGGCGGACTCTACGGGGTATGTAGCATTGTCATCTTGCTTTTTGAGTGCCTTGGCGCGAAGTTTGGTCGCAGTAGAGAGCAACGTCTTCTCTGCAGACTCCAATTTCCCACATGCAGCGAGACGACGGTCATAAACGGCGGGTAACTCCTTCAAGTCGCTGAATATGTGCGATGTAATCAAACGATTTGAGGCACAGGGAGGATGACATACCGATTGAGCCAGATTTTTTTCACGCCACCTGGAAAGCGGGAATACAGCTCTAGCAATCCCTTTTCAGAAAGGTATTTTGACGGAATGCCAGAAACCAAAATAGTGTTGGCTTGAGCGGAGCGAGAGTGCACAGGATCGATGAGGTGGAGTTGCCGAACATTGACGAAATGAGTCATTTCATGCTTGATATTCCAAAAAATCCAAACTGCGATTCACAAATCGCGTCAAGATCTGTTTTCACGTCGGAGACGCATATAGAGTACCCACAGGTTGAGAGCCAAACCAGGATGATAAATGCGGCAAATCTATCCTTCTGATCGGGCGCAATGTTTCCGAATGTAAATCTGCTCAGGCCAGTGTTTCCGGGGACAGAATTGTTGACTGAAGTGACAGGCAAAAGCACGATCCAAGAGATGATCCAGATGGGAACGAGTATGCGAATCATGACGCGGAGGAATCGGACAAAGAAATAGGCGTCTGGGCCATTGACGCGCTGAATATCCTTGTAGTCGGTGTTGTAGAGTGCGATTGGCCACGTAAGTAGTCCGGCCTGGAATGGCGCGACACGTTCACTGAAATAAAAATGGGTCAGAGGAAGCGTGGAGTCAGCGTGGAGCGACGCACTCGTCGACGGGAGTGACTGTACGGGGTTCATACACGGCTTTGAAGTAGGGACGAAGAAGGGTGAATGCGGCGATTTCAACACCGAATACGATGGCGTTGAAAGCGAGGGCGGTCTCGAACGTCGTCGTCGTCGCCGAGCCGGCGCTGGAGACGTTGGACCTAGCGCAAAGGTGAGCAGCGTATGCGTCAGGTGAATACTATAGGGCGTACATGGTTGAAGAAGACAAAAGAGTGGACTGGAAAAGGGATGACTCCCGTTAACTAATCCTCGGGGCGTCAATTCAACCACCCTTTATTCGCTTGGTTTGAGATCACGCTAGTGTACTTTCCTTTTCTGGACATCAGCGGGGAGCACATCTCCGACCATCGGATCTTCCGCTCCACCAGCCCCTCTCCTACTTTACATTGTATCACTCCACGCACCCGAAAACGTTTGTACAGGACTGCCACTGGCAGGAGGTTCAACGAAAATTCTCTGGGTCACGGCCTGTCACTGTGTCAGAATCAGAATGGAAGTTCCTAGCTTCTAGGCCAGGGCGCCGAACGCCCGTGATCACACCCTGAGGCCTGAGCGCTGACCTTACATACCAGCCCCAGCACGCGAGTCGCGTCCTCTCCCGTTTTCTCAGGTTCCTGTGTTACAGTTCCGAGTACATATGTACCACCTCACAATTGACAAACTCCCCTCCGTCCTCGTGCGGTCCAAGTTCTTTATCTCGGACTCGGAAAGTGGCCCATCAATCGGTTACGTTCTAATTCACACCCTTGTCAAGTTCTCATGACATGTTACGATTCGCTGCACGTCATTGACTCAACCCACAGGGATGGCGCATTTTCGGTCATGTGAACCGCCCGATGGCAGTCACATCCTCGTCCATGTCCATAAGCCTATCTAAGTATAGCAAGGCAATGAGGCTCTGCTCTTCCCGCTTTGCTTCCGCTCTTCCCACCGCCACTTCCCACCGGAGGACGACTTCTCCGGAGTCGTACCATACCAGATCAGTGGAATTTGACCTCGACGCCATGATCTTGATGGGAGATTCTGCCTATGGGGTATGTTCATTCCCTCGCTTTCCTGAATCGTAACGCGGTCCCGTGCTTTGCGCTTTCCCCCTTACCGCTATTGGTGGACGGGAGTACATACCAGTACTGATGCTGCGATACTCACGGTGGTTGATAGGAGATCGAGCTTCCAGTTCACACGGACTCGGAGATTTGATGTTGTCTACTCGACACCTTACCTGGATACCAAATGCTGGCTCTCCGAATCTTTCCGTGAGACCCATTCTTTGGCTGTCCGACAGGCTCACCCACGTTCTCATCGACGTTCGTCGGTCCTTGAACCGGTTGCATGGATTCTTCGTTTCTGTGCCGCTTCAGCAGGAAGCTTGACATCCTCGAGCACCCCTGAGCCTTCAAGCTTCGAGTTTCGGTGTTGACCATCGCGGTAAACCCGCTTCCCACAGCAATTGTTTTGGCTTGTCCAACGACGGGGCACCGATGCCAGCGGGTAACGACAAGCATCTGCTACTTGTTACAGAATTCTTGCCAACCTGTTGCGTACGCGACACTGGCTGACAACCACAAGTACCGATCATCGTCCACGCCAACCGCACTCATGCTTCTCTTTGCCCCATCTTGCAGGACTCCGTCGCGGATATTACACACGTGTGCGTTGTCTGATGTATATTAATATATGTATTCCGTTTGTCGTGTTCCTCATCTACGCGGGACGACTCATCATTCGCAACGTCGATTTACGTTCCGATGTCAATGTCAATCTACGCTCCAAACACACGTGTAATACACTCCCAAGTGCGATCGTATCTCCACACTCAGAAATTGTGTATTTACATGTATATATATTGATCCATTGTTCCGATCAACTGTCGACAACTCCTGCATGGTGCATACGGTATCTATGGGTGAATATGCCAAGATGTATGAGTAGCTAGCCGTAGATATGAAACAGTGAGAACGTGTCCTCAAGAGGAACGTGGTTAAAGAGTGGCAATGAGAGTACAAAAAATCAGAGCATCTAAATCGCAAGCATCTTCAGATAGGGATCATGACCAAAGCATTTTCCATATGGTTGTCTGGCGAGGGGAAAGTCGTGGAGCCTTCAGGTGGCGCGGGATGGAAGCGGGTATATTACAGCACTGCCTTTACTTCCCAGCGCATGTTTTGTATAGAACAAGGCCGCACAACGCGATGGAGTAACCTGATCACCATCATTCAGTGAGTGAGCGTGAGAATTAGGGTGGAAGCGTACCAAAGATTTGCAAAGGCGTGATAGGTGCACCGAGCAGAAGTACAGAACCAGTGATGAGTAGGATGTCCTTTGTAAAAATGCGGTTTTAGAACCCCCGTCGTTGAGACATATGATACCAGGACTGACCTTGAACACTCCCGCAAGTGTCAATACCAAGCCACCACCAACGCCCACCAAGAATACCGCAGCGACGTTGAGCAAAAACGCCACCGAGGCATTGGAGAGGAGGATCCACCAGCTTATGTTGCCAGCGGCAATCTCGTAAAATGGTGCGAGACCCTCAGTGAAAGGAAGGACGAGTAAATTAATGGCAGCGCAGACGGGTGCATAGTAGTGGAGGGAAACGAGGGGATCCATCTTGAGCCCGTGGAGGAGGATCTCGATCATCACCAAACGGGATGCCTCGAACTAAATCCGCACAGGATTAATCGCGGTTTATCCGACGATTGGAGGGATGATACATACGGCGACAGCAGCGGCTTGTATCAAGAACCCAGTAAGGTTAAAGTGAAGTTCTCCATGAGAGGCAAGGGCAACACCCGATGAAATCATGCACACGATCAAGGCCAGCGTCCGATTGGGTTCCTTGGTCCGACTTACCCACGAGATGAGAAGGATCGCGACTGGCGTAAAAGCCTATGACCAATTCAGCGACGTCGAAGTGTATGAAAATAAATGACAGGAAGGCGTTTATTATATATGTATTAGTGTGTAAAGCGGAGCGTACCTTGAGCATCTGGATGTACGCAATACTGAGGTAAAGATACGCCGTGTTGCTGAGGATGAGGCTGCCGCTGAAGAGCAACCCGATAGGGAGGATGGAGCGCACGAACATCGTTCGAGACACATGGACGTCTTTGACACCATCAAGGAGATTAGTGGTTCGCTGAAGCACTCTTGTGCCAATGGCCTATCTCGTAGACATGTCAGTTGTCGACAACAAAGGGATAAAGGAGGGACTAACGGCGAAAGTGAGGTGCCAGGTGACAAGAAAGACGGGATAGCGGAATCCAACGGTATTGTACACATGATTGTTGTAGAGGATGACGGCCGAACTGAGGACAATCCATATAGGGATGATAGCTGCAGCAGGGATTTTGGGGCGCAGCGCTTTGGACGGGGTGGTGGCGGGGGTTGGGAGCGACGCAGAGGGCCGGTCGCAGTCTAGTTGCGGGTTTGGGGTATCGAAGGAAACTTGGTCGTGCTCTTCTACTTGGAGCTGAGCAAGCTCGTACTTTTCAGCCGGGACGGTGTCTTGTGGGGGGCGATTCTTTTCGTCTTGGGCCATATTTACAAAAGCTGAAAGGTATTGAGCGTTGTTAGGTGGAGAGAAGAGGCGAACTCACAGCGGAAGCAGGATGCAGCGAGGACGGGCTTAAAGTTAGATGAGAGTCGAGTAAGTAAATGAACGGTCTATCCCGACCGCGCGCTGATACCGCTTATGGGACCTGCCTGCGTGGCCAACCAGAACCCCGGGAAAGGAAGTAATTCGGCTCGCGTCGCACAACCCCGTTTCATCCGGCTCCATAGCCTCAATACTGCTAAATATTTGGTTTCTAGGACTATCCGTTGGATTCCTGCAGTTGCAATCCCATCGCTCATGGGCAAAGCAATGCTTCTCTTCCGCCACTCACGCCACGCCGGGAAGACACATGTCCGTCACGTTATCGCTTGGTGAGTTTTCGCAAGCCAAGGCACTAGTGAGAAAGGAACCTTACCTCCTTGGCAGTCTCGCCAAGTGTCCTCTTGGACAGCGGCAGACACGATAGTATAGAGGGAAGTTCACACCCCGCAGACCCCCTGCCCGAACCCGCAACTCAGACCATCTGGACGTTTTATCCATTGCCAGAGAAACGGTCAACACGCCACTTCAAGCGAAAAATGCAAATTGGCGTTTGGGAGGAACGTTCTGTGCCCCGTCATGTATACGGTGTCCGAGGTATCATCCAGGATCGAATCTTGCTGCAATCGAACGTGGTTGTGGCGGAGTCTAGGCCCATAACACTTCTGTTTGGCCGGTCTATGCCCTAGATTCATCATGCAGAATTACGATACCTGCATAATTTTAGGCAAGTTCATACCCCTGGCCGCACCAGCAGCTTTTTATACATAAACTAAACTTGGGCCTTGTCCATTTACGCGAAATTGGAGCGCGCTGACTAAGTGCGCAGGGACCAGCAACCTCCGACCGAATCATTCAAGTTAGTATTGTACCCCCGTTCGCAAGCACGTTACTCTGAACATTCTTGCCAAATTCGAGCAAATGCCAAGGTATATGACGTAGAGCGGATCTCTGGTAAGACAGGGGCTTTCATTTCCCACGACTTTGGGGGGCTTGTCGAGCAAGTGATGTCGCTATGGCTCGGATCAGGGTGGTTTGATCTAGGTACTTGGGAACTAGCTGATTATGATCAATATCATTCAAATCTGGTACATAGACTTCCACTATGAGTTCAAACCACCAATTTCTCTATTATTTTGCCTCTCCATCATACTTTGACCAGCAAAAGGGATCCAAGACAGAGTGTACATTTTTACCAATGATAACATAGTAATATGTATAACCCACCTCGTAATTTCCCCCTCATCTTTGATTGGCTCGATTGAGAAACAAAGCCTAGTACAACTTTAGTCGATTGGAACTGGTAAACTCGTATGTTTGTGCTACATGGTCCTGTTGTCTCCTTGACTTGACACTATGACCACACACTCCAATGCAAGAGATCACATCTTGGGTCACTGAGAGGGCTAGGCTGGGGGAGGATTGGCGGACTACCTGAGCACACAGGGGTATCAATGCTCCGATGGGCATTTGGCCCTGCACTGCTATTACTCACTGCTGCACTTTTTACTCGCTTGCTCTGGCGTGAATTTGTTTCGCATTCAAAGAACCAGCGCTCGCTGTACTGTACGTGAAATTAGACGGCCCTCTCTAACGCAATGTACTCTGGAATCATCCCATAAACCACTGTGCCCTGACAAGGTAAGTCAGCATTTCTCAGACTTACAAAAAAATCTTCCTCTCATCGAACTGCATAGTATCATTTAGTACGCCTCTTACCTAGGCGGAGTAGGATACCCTTCAAAATTGCACACGCGGTCCATACTTCAGCATTGTGGATCTCACTCAAAGGCACAGCGCGCAAAGCTCAATTCGTTCTTCAGGACCGTCGTTCCTTTTTCTGTGACTCGGTGAACTGCTGATGTTATCTCGAGATACGCTCCAGGCACGTAAGTATATGGATGCATCAATATCAATACCGGACGAATTTGGACACCGTGACGTAGCTACGCCCGCCGCCCATGCTCCGCTTATCTGAGAAGTTGACTCGGACTCCGTTATCCGGTGACTTCCACTACAGAGTTCTCATTAACATATAGCCGCAACAATATTTGAAGATTGATAATAAATCTTGCCTGGAAGGGAAGTGGGCGGCTTCTGATGGTGATTAGATCATGACCACTTTCAATAATTCAAGGCGAGTCGCACCCTTTCCCGAACTCGCACTGCCTTGTGCCACAATTCTAACATTTTCCCGCGGGTCGCATGGTCAACACACTATGTATCTCAAACATTTTGGGAACATACTTGGTTGTGAGCGTTTGACTGACCCGTATATAGGATCATGCACACTGAGATCAAATAGAGTGACATCGCAATCCAGTTCTGGGTGGCTGCAGCTGAGTCTACTGTAACGCCTCATCTATATTCTCCTTTCGTTCGTTTAGGATTCCGGTGCCGGCATGTCATTCCCAGGCCGAACATTCAGGGTACGTGTCTCAGAGCCAGCAAAAGTATCGGAGGATGGAAAACCCCACAGGCACTGTTTCATGCAGGCACATGCTGTGCGATTTGATTATCGTTCTAATAGCAAGCAGATAAGAACTCTCGCAAAAGCAGAATTCACCACCATCACCTCTCCCCAGACCCCTGCCCACCGCTGTTCATCGATCATCTTTTGTTTCATCCCTTGCTTCTTTGATCATGTCTGTCAAGTCAACAATAGACCTCGCCGAAAAGCATCCTAGTCAGTTTTTGGTCGAGGTGGTCTTTCCAGGCCTCCTCGTAGACGAGTTCAAATTCGGCCGAGGACAAGGTGGCAATCTTGGCTCGAACATGATCTCGCAATATGTTGCCGTGCCCGCGCACACCCAGCCCGGCGGGTTGAAGCCCACTCCAGAAGGGAACATGTTGGCCATCCACCTCAACTGTATTGTCACACCTTCCACTCTGCACAACAACACGATCACTTTTCGTGTCGAGATGTTCCACATCACAGCTCGCTCCCTTGCAACCCAGAAGAAGATCGATGCACATGGTCCATCTGCCATCACGGCCGATAATAGCATCCACATGAACGTCAACACCGGGTGGGGACGGGCAGATAATCTGAAGGCTCTGGCGCAGGAGGTCGGGATCGCTGAGGATCAGACGCTGCACTTTGAGGTGAATTCGAAGCAGGGATACAATAATGCGTATATGCGGTCGTTGGTGAAGGTGTTCAGGGAGAAAGTGGTACAGCGCATTCATCAAGTTCTTGGAGGAGATGTGGTGGTCAAGTGGGAGGGTGACAAGAGCTTCCCTACGCAGTGATTGAATCCTTTCCGTGACTAACTTGAATTCAAATATCTCTTGCTTCCATTTATCCTCTATTGTACCATTTTCCGCAGTGTCCTTATTTCTTCGGGATTGGTTTGGGTACTATGGATTGTGAATGTATGGAGTTCCTCACGCCGCCAGCTGCAACTTACCAGCAGCTTGACTGCGAAGTTAGTAGTTTGACGACTTCTGGACTGTCTCGATAGATCAAAACTTCAAACGTTCGTGAGAGTCCGAATTATTGGTGCAGTTTCTGCCAACTTCTGGATCGGAGCCTCACCCAAAACAAACATTCGCCCTTTAGGCAATCCGCGTATCAACTGAACCTCCCAGAAACCTGGGGCCCGCAGACATCCATTTCTACATCCTGCGACTCTTTGATTCACCGGAATCGTCGACGGTTCTAATGTGGAATCTGAAGTCGGACTTTGGACATAGCCTATCTTATCAGTAATGCTAGACTTGCGACTCTTTCATTTCGTTGCTTACAAACATCCAAGTTGTGAGAAGGTGAAGAGTCTGAAACGCGTTCTAGGTCAGACCGACTGCTATTGATAAATCCGCCAAGAGGAGCAATAGAATTGCATATACCGTGTGCATACTGTTGCACGTATTTTATGACATTGGCAGGTCGACGGACAGTCGTCCTGGCATGGATCAATATCGGATCGGGGGAATAGGTTCCGCGCGTATGGTAGAGAGATCGACAGCTTGATCAATTGCATCGTCTATTTCGCCGATGAGAGCGCTGCGGGTGAGTCAGAGAGAATATTCTTGACAAACAGAAGGAATCGAGCGCACATCATATCACCCTTGACGAGGTAGAGTCCGAGTGGGATTTCCTCGACGCCTTCTTCCATGCTGTACACACGCTCCTTCGACTCTGAGAGAACGACGTTTGACTTTTGATCAAAGCCAGCGAGTATTCCCTGTTTACAAGTGGGGGCATTGGGTGGGTGTCGCTTTGGAATGAATGCAACTCACCACGATCACCCTGCCATCTTGGAGCGCGAGCAGAACACGACCTGGTGAAGCGAGAGGGGGTCAAAACTAAGACAGCGGGGTAAGACACCTGGAGCTCACGGTCGACATAGCCCTGGAGGCTGGCCATTTGAACGTACGCGTGCGTGCGTTGTAGAGATGGCGGATTTTGTGATGGCGATGGACGTCGATGAGACTGCCGTCTGGTGCGCTTGGGGTCCTTGTCGTGGCGGGGTGTAGCGGTCTTAGCGGAGTACTACATATGTAGTACGAGATAACTACACTCAGTATGTACACATGTACGTCCATTGCTCGTCTGTAATCTTCTCCATCGCACTGCCGCTTATATTGCGCTGCCTCCCTCTTGGTGTCAAACCCTCTGCGCCCTGCAAGACACTTGTCGTCTCCCTTTGCCCGCCAGTTCGCTCATCGCGTGGACGTCTGAACAACATTGTCGAGGATGGGATCAGGAAGGAGGCGCGTGAATCGAACGGGACTGTGTGAGCGTAGCATGCACAGCTGAGCCATGTGTTGTGTTTACCTTTCATTGCACGAGCGTTGCGGTACCATGCGACGTGCGTTAGCTCTGCCGAATCCCTCAATCACAGGTTCCCGTGACGAACTAATTTTTTTCCGGCAAGTAGATCGTGTTTCCACAGCGACTCCCCGCTCCTTATATTTAGATTCGTAGTGCAGCTCAACGAGCAGGAAATTTTTCAAGGAAGACGATCTCATTAGAAGCAATTCGCGGGCTTGCAGTACGGGATCATAGAGAGTTACCCCGCTGTCGTCAAGCCCTTCGCGGTCGTGGTGAAGCAGTCGAAGCAAACTCGAGACTCGGTCAATCCGCATTCACATTAGTCCCTGGCTGATTTTGCCCAGCCTGCCTCATCTTTTGCTCACATGGACAACAGAGTCATGAATTGGTCTTTTGTACTCACATAGTCGCCAAGTTTAGATCAACGGTGGACAAGAACAAATGCTAATTCTAATTTTCTTTTCTGCATCATGCGCGCGCAGGTCATGAGGGTTTGCGTTAATGCGGTCATCGGAGGAAAAAGGATCAAAATTACTGATTGTCTACTGCGCACCATGCGCCGCTCGGTCCACGAGAGCTACCACCTGATTATCCCACTGGCAAATGGACAAGGGCGAGCAAGTTTCTGGTTCAGGTGGCCAAGACGGTAATAGATTGGTCCTCGATGATATCCAACCAGTCACTGACACGGTTGTCCAAATTTGTTGGTCGGGCCCGGTCAGTCCTCGGTCTTGTATATCTTTGCAAGTTCACGTGGAAAAACGGATAAGATTATCCGCTGTGCACCAGGCGTGACATGATGTCCTTTCCGTCCGTCGGGCGGGGTAGATCGGGAGACGTATAAAATGTCAAGACGAGTCACGTCCTATTTTCTCCAGACGATCTCAGCATGTCTATGCTTCAACTTCTTACCCTAGTGGCTGCGACCGCAGCAGTAGCGCGCGCACAATCCCTGACTGTCGCCAACCATTGTGGCGAATCGGTTCTTCTGTTCACTCAGACGAGCTTTGGCTCCATCGCTAACTACGTGAACGTTGGTGCTGGTGGCTCTGTCAACATGGGCATCAGCTCCAATTGGGACGGCGCAATCAACGTCGGTCAGTGGTCCACATTTCGCACCTCATCTCCTCACATCAACGATGCACCTAGGTACGGGCTGCACGAGCGATGCGTCCTCTTGTACGACTGGTGGTCCGACCTGGGATGGCTCGACCCCTTTCAGCAGAGCCGAATTCAACTTTGTCAGTCACCCAACTGTTTTCCCCCTCGTTTGGACGGAATAGCTGACCTTGATACCCTTACAGTACGCGATTCCAGGAAGTGTCACCTACGATATCTCCCTCATCTACGGCTACAACGTCGGTATGGAGATCTCCTCTGCCGACTCGGGGTGTGATGCGTTCGCGTGCACCATCTCCTCTGGATGTGTGAGTCCGTTGAACCCACGTAGACCGTTCCTGTCCGTGTTGACCCCACGACGTAGCCCGTGTCGGGTCCAGGCGGCAGTTGCTACTCACCCTGCTGCTCGTCCGCCGGAGCCTGCAGCGGCGGTGCACTTCCAGCTGGCGGCGGCGGCTGTGTTAACAACGCTGGCCCTGGACCCAACAGTCCTTTCTACTACGACACCTGCTACAACGCATATGCCTTCCCTGATAACGACGGCGCTAGTGAGCATCTCTGTTGCTGACCGTCGGTGCGAACGCGTTGACATGTGATTGCAGACGGTTACTCGCCAGCTGACTTTGTCGTTTATACTTGCGGAAACGCCGACATGACGCTGACGCTCTGCCCTGGGACCACATCCCACTATACTTGAGCGGGCTCGACAACACCGTCATCCTAACGTTGCTTACGATGCGAGTAGTACAATAACGGAATTGTATGGCATGGTGAACGAGGGTATTGGACAATCTACATGTCATATCTACAGGAAATTAAACCTTGTTGGAAGAAGGGGGGACGAAAGAGACAAGAAAAGTACCACTTTACAAACGAGCGATGCTTGTCGACTCGTCGAAAAATGAAATCGAACCAGTCAGCCTACTTGCATCCAAGTCGCGACCCCCTGGACCATCAAGGACTTACCAGCCCTCTAAGAGGCAACAACTCGACGCCAACAAAGTTATCTGCAGCCACAACTGTACACCGAGACAATCTTGTCCCACGAGTCGCTTTACAGAGAGCCCCGTTAGCTCGAGTGGGTGGTCAGTGCGCATTATTGACTGCGGGAGAAATGTTATCCAGGTCCTCGGACCCAAACAAAAATGCTCGACAGAAACTTCTTGAGCTGAATGTTTCACTGGCGACCATACATGATGGCATGTGGGGTGAATCATCTGCGTTTTCTTTCAGGACCGTTGGGTCTCTCGTACCACAACTTGAATCACAATGCGTTTTTCTCTCTTCGTTGTCCTCTCTGGTTTGGCCGCATTGGCCATAGCTGGGAACGTGCAGCGCAAAGGCCCTTCTGAAGACATTTCCAAACTCACCGAGGATCGAATCTTGCAAGTCTGATCTCGAGGTTGACCTGACACGTACTGATCGGTGTGAAGCTCAACGTTATAGGCCGCATTTGAACGACCCAAGATGGATGCCTCCATGCGGTATGTTTGAGGTTCCTTATCATCGAGATATACTCATGATAATGTAATGATCAGCGTGGATGACTTGAAAGACATCGTAACAATCTTCCAACTCACAGCATCGATTTTCTTTGAAATTTGCAAACCCCTTAATCAGTTTGTGTGTTGGAAATGAAACAGGAACGCATTTTGACTACTTGATGGAGACATGGTTTGTACTTGCCGGCCAACGTGTCAGCCGACTGCGGTTAGCGTTCTCTATGCTCAGTAGGGGAGTTATGAGACACCCCACTCCATTGGCATGTCGATAGACTCAGCTAGATGATAAGGGATCCAAATGCGCTTCATCTCTGAATGCTGATTGTGGGGGAGTGAAGTTCACAAAATGACGAACCGTACCAAGAAAACAACCTGCACATCGCGCCCGCGTCCGCAAGAAATCCTGAACATTATCAAGCCTAAAGGGCTAATGAGGGAAGCGTGACAAAAAAAAGTCTTTACAAGTTAATGACCTATCGTGCCTACATCCGCACCACGTTGGTGTCTGCTCGTTAGAAAATGCAATCGAAACACCATCTCACTTGCATCCTGGTTACGATCCCTTGATACCGTCGAGGACTCTAATAACTAATCTCACCAGTCCTCCGCGGGGCATCAACCCCTTCACCACGACGCCGGTACCAGGGCCATTTATAGGCAACGCCGTATCCACGATGTAGCGGACGAACACTTCGCCCTGGATAAGCAAAGACGTCAGCGTTGATGACGAAACGAGACGAAACACTCACCACTTCGACGACAATGGTAAAAAGGATAAGCCTGTAAATGGAAAACAACGTCAATAAACCGATATCCAGACGCAAGCAGACCATACCATATCACAATCCAGGTTATCCGATCCATGGCATCGTTATTGAGGTGTTCGTGTATCGCGTCGAGCTAACGCACGAAGCATTAGGAATTAGCTCAAAACGGCAAGGAATGGAACCCGTACGAAATCGCTTGCGACAAGCAGTTTCTCGTTGAGCGCAGTGACACGATCCTCCACCTCCATGTACTCTCTCACGCTCTCGTACAGTTTATTTAGACTGGCTTCCGTCCAGAAAAGCTCGGGCACGTCCAGGACGTTCGACACGAGGTTCACATCACGACGGAGCTTGAATAATCGGCCCGTCAAGCGGAGTGCATCCCTGCGCTTTAAAGAGAGCGCGCCGGATTCGGCGAGTTGGCGCGGGACAGAGAGCGCGAGGGGATCTGAGAGGACGCGGGAAGCAGTGGACTCATACATTGCAAGCAGGGTAGACTGTGCGAGGGCATGTGCGACGGAGAGCTTGAGAAGGTGAGACGGGGACTTGAATGCTGAAGAAATACTAAGGACAACTGGACTGGGAAGAAACAGAGAACGTACTGAAGAAATCATTGAATATCCTTGGACGCGCGATGGATGGATCAATCTGGATATGGCATTATTACCACTTTACTGAAAACAATACCGGACCTCCAAACGTACCGCAAAGTGACATTCTTCAATCTCCCAGTCATTTTCTTTAATCATCCGACGGAAGATGCCAGCCTTCGTGAGGTCGTCAATGATGCTTCGTTCTTGGACCTCGCTGAAGCCGTAAAACACTACAACACCGTAAGCGAAGAAGATCGCCTCGGCGATCGGTTCCTCAGGCTCTGGTTCAGGATGCCGTTTCGATGAAGTGGAATGAGGAGCGGGAGTTTGAGATCCTTCTCCCTCCCGAGGTTGGTCGCGTTCTGCCTCTGTCTCTCCCGCAGTGTCGGTGATGGACCCAGCGTCCGCTTCTGTCTCGCCGCCGGCGTCTGCGTCAGACTCTTCATTGAACATGGGTGTATGAGGGATGTTCTTTGTATTGATGGGACTACCTTCGGCAACATAACCGTCTTCCCTGCCTTCCGTGACATACCCATCGTCCTCGGAACTCGATGATTCTTCACTCGACCGTGAGCGGGTTGTGGCAAAGTAGGTTCCTTGGTAACCATTCTCTTCTGCCTCTGAAAGGCGACCGAGATGCGCCCTTGTAAACGCGGCAGAGGAACGGACAGAGGTGGATGGGGAGTAACCCGGCAAGAGGGGCAAATGATACATCTGTGGACGTGCGACAATCAGACACTCGATCGCAGTGCTGTGAACCGAACAAAGGGTGATACTAACCACGTAAGTCGCTTCATCAAACACCCTTGGTTGCACATTGTGTTCCCGCTTGAGGAACCCGGTAAGGAGCTTCATCTTCATGCCCTCTGCGAGACAATAGGTTGTGATGCGACTGCAGTTGGCTTTTTCCCTCTGAATTTTGTTCATGCGCTCGGCCGCGCTCTTGTACTCGCGGACGAGGCCAGCGTCGGTCTCGTAGCCGAGGACATCCTCTTCTGGCGCGCCGGGGTAACCGACACCGGGAGAGACGAGGAGAGGCTTTGTCTGTGGTGCGGAGGGGAGCAGAACGAGTTTTTCTGTGGTCTTTGATGTGCGGAGGGGTTTACCGCTGGCGACGGATGCAGGTTTGTGCTTTGGCTGAGGCGGGGAGCGGGCGCGGGAGGCGATTCTGGACTGCGACGGGCGTCGGTGCGTCGAGCGGGCAGACGGCAGGGTCGGTTGGGGCGGCGTGCGCTCTGTCGGTCGAGACATGTCAACGTACAGTAGATAGTAACTGGCTATTACATCAGCGAGCATTTTGTCGGAAATAACCGACTTCCGACCCGGGCCATTGTTGAAGTCCTTGTCGTTGAACGCTACCATGGACGTCGTATGTCGCTCCTCCTCCTCCTCGCCGTTCACAACATTCACCTAATTGTAGGACTCTGACAGCGTCGTAGCTGCGTCGAATGTGGATGATTGGCTTTCACGCTTCTCCCCGCTCGCCGCCTCCAAACCTAGCTCCTTCCCGTTCACCTCGCACAAGATACAGTCCATCGAGTCTCGCCGGGCGCGCATGTCCGACTTGCTCATATTCGACGTCCTTCTTATTCGCGGTGGCATACGCAATCCCGACATGCTCTTCCCACCAACCGATTGGACAGTCCTCAGGAAACTCCTCGACGCGATCGATGAAAGCGTCTATGACATCCTCAAAAAGGACTGTTTGGTGTACATCCTTCTCAAGTGGGCCTGGGACATGGATTCCAAGGAAACCAACCCCGGTTGGGATGTCCGCTACTTGCAAGATCGATGCGTACCTCCCCAGTTTGCGGCCTTGGCGGATGCATATTGGTTGTTGGACACGGGCACCCACTTGTCCGTACGTTCCATTTCGCGCGTTGCACATTTCTTGTTTTCTAATCAGCCACTGTCTTTCGTTCGTCTGCAGAGAGCAGTTTCCATTCTTTCGGACGCCCGTCTGAATAGAGACTATGTCTCCAAGATACTGCAAGCGCTCTCTCTGTCCTCTTCGCGAGCTGCCTTTGCAAGTGGAACTGCCGCCGCTACCGCAACGCTCGTCGTCAAGTACGTCCGCACCGCGAAACCTCTGCTCACCGAGCCGGATGACATCGACCTCTACGCGCTCTCACTTGCCCAACTATCCTTCATGGATGCATGGGCATACCAGAAGTCCTTTCCCGACGAAAGTGACACCAGGGAAAGATTACTCAGAAAAATAATGGCATGGTGCTTGATGCGTACGTGTCTGGCTCTGAGCCGCTTTCCTATTCAGAGTATCCAGCTAACCCATGAATTCAAACCAGCAACCCCAAAACAAGAACCCCTCGCTCAACTGCTTGCATTCCCACTCTCCTCTTATGAGCAGTCTTTTCTACATTCACTTGCTCTCCCTTCCTCAATGTCCGGCGTCAACACACACTCCGCGGCCACCACATCCGGTCCTGTGCTATCCTCACGAGCAATATCGATCCTGCAAGACTTCCTTTGCGTGCGCGCGATCCAGTCCGGGGACTATGTTGGCGCGATCAAACTCGACCGCCAATTCTCTTCTGTTTCGCCCTCCCTCGGAAGTGGAGCCTCCTCAGGCATCGCCTCCCAGACGACGTCATCTGGTCGGGACGCGGTCGACCGAAAGTCCATCATTCAAGACCTTTTTGCCACGCTCCCGCCTGCCGAACGAACCTTGCTCGAGGACGAGATCGGCAAGGTTGCTACGGGTGTCCGCGCCAATACGTTAGCGACGCCGAGACAGGATGCCTCTGCGAGGAGGCCTCTGATGCCCGAGATGAGCTTAAGCGCGAGTTGGGAGGATATCCGTGCGAGTACGGGGTCGCCCGCTCCCTCTCCTTCGCTTTCGTCGTCTGCTATCGGCTCTGGTCTTACGAGCAAGACAACCCCAGCGCGGATGCTTACTTCCCCATCACCATTTTCGTCACGGGTGTCCCGGCCTCAACCCGCTTCCGCGTATCAAGTACCACCAGTGCCAAAGTTCACGGCATTCGGGTCGCCGATACCGTCCACCTCAGGCATGAGCGCGGGTCGGAGAGTGATTACAGAGCGGGGCAAGACATTGTTTTCAACTAGCACAAACGGTGGACCGAGTGCGGCAGTGAAACCCCCCACCCATATCTCGCTTTTCGACTCCGCGGGAAGTGCTAAAACTGCACCGAACGCATTCTATAAGCCACCTTCAGCTCCGATTGCGAGAGTGTCACTCGATGTGGCAAGCGCGCTGGCGAGTTCCAGCACCACCAAGAGCGCGGCTAACACAGCGAAACAGAATGGAAGGACGCAGAGAGGCGAGAGTGATGACGAAGATGTGAGCATGGGGTCCAGGTCCGATGTCGAGATCATCGAGGAGGCGGGCGGGGAGGAACGGGACGAAGAAGCTGGGACGGAAGAGGAGGGCGATGCTGGGGAGTTCATCACATACGAGAAAAGCGGCGCCGGAGACCTTACTCTCCATCAACGCGATGTCGACGAGGTGATGGGCGAGGAAGACAGGGTTGGAGCGGATCTTGGGTTCAGCATATTCGGCGGGAGTAAGAGTGCCACGCAGAACGGTAGCGCAAGTGGAAAGAGAAGCGTGAGTGGGAACGGACGTGCTCTACATGCCTCTCCGCCACACCGCACCCGTGTCTCACCCCCTCGCGAGGAAGACAAGAGTCTGAGCATGAGCGTCAACTCCACTACGACAGGTAGATGGCGTGCACCGCCAGGCGCGTTCCATCACGAGGAAGAGGACGATGAAGACCGACATGATCAAAACGCCCATGGTAGCAAGGATGATAGCGAAGAAGGCGAAGACGAAGGAGACAACAGGACACAGACCACACCCATTAGCTCACCCCGCCGGAGGACGCGCACGAAAACGCAACCCCTGACCCCCTCGCGTCCCTCTGCCCGTTCCCAACCCCAACGCACCTTAAAGAACACCACGACGACCGCTGGTAGTGCCAGGCGAACTTCTTCGAGCCGGCCGAGGCCAACCCGGACTATACCCGGCGCATTGACGGACGAAGATAACGACGAACACGGACAAGACGACACGGACATGGACCATGCGGGTACGCTTGGTGACGAAGATACAGAAACGGACGAACAGGAGGAAGACGACGACGCGATCGCGCCGCTCCCTTCGCGTTCATCCCGACGCACACGAAGCTCTGGGTTCTTTGGCGCGCCCACGACCGCCTCTTCCAAATCGAAATCGAGCACCAAACCAACGGTGCCGGCGAAGGCAGCCACTGCAACGGGTGCTGCCGCCAAGGGCAAGGCAAAGGCGCGGCCGTCCGAGGTGAAAACGCCTGCGCGCAGGTCGTCGAGGCTCTCGACCGCGCCGTCACTGTCGCCAGACCATACTGAGACTGCGTCACCGACAAAAAAGGGACGGAAGAGTACCGGTCCTAAGCCGTCTGTCGCTGGAAGTGGGAGCGGAGGCGTGGCGGTCGCGACGCGAAACAGTACCAGGCGGAAGCGGTAGGACTGCTCGCCTGGGGGCGAGTCCAAGTAGATCTCTGTTCACTTTGTGTTCGAAATTCTTTTCTCTCAGGCAAGAGATCTAGAATGGATTCTAGTTCTTCATATAAGTTTCGGATCCAAGCATGTTGCTTGGCACATTCTGTCATCCCACAATATCTTGCTTTGGTAGAGGAAAGAGCAATTCTCTTCTGTTATTGCGAAGCCAGAAGATAATAACATTCCAGAAAATGACGTAGCCAGTGGTGGACCACTGTAGGTGAATAGCGGACTGGGTGTAGGAGGAACCAACCTATCTTGGGGAGTAACACAGCAATCGCTGATCGGACTGAGGTATAAAAGCTATTACAAAAAATTCTCTTTGGGCCTCTGGAGCACTCAGATATCTAACATGGTTTCCCATAGTCGAAATTGTGCACTGACCACTACACAAATGCCCGTTAACTGTCTCAGGCTTTCAAGTACTCGACCTTACCTCCAGTCTTCTCGATCGCAATGCGACTGTGGACGTAGCCGGCACCGCCACCGGAGCTTACCATGTTGCTCCTCGTCTTAGTCAGCGAGACATCTAGCCAACCAACCACCATGTACAACGGCATCGGGTTGACAACTCCTCGAGGAAGGTACGTCCCACACCCGCTCGGGTCTCAGCATCTTTTGATACAGACCTCTCATGATGTTTTTTTCAGCGGTACGAATGGCTACGTCCAACGCAACCTCTCTATCCTCCGGACGCACGAAACTGCCGCCGAGCGTGCAGCGGCGTGGGACGTCGCACCGCCCAAACACAGAGAGCCAGACGAAGCGATTCTGGAGCACGAACGAAAGCGAAAAGTCGAAGTCAAGTGTTTGGAGTTGCAATTGAAACTCGAGGACGATGGGTACGTCTTTTTCTCTTTTCGGCCTTCCTTTCCTGGTTCCCCCGCTTGTCTTCGTTCGCGTCGCTGACCCCTCTTTCCCCTTGTTTGTTTTTTTCACTGTGGTGGAAACAGGGTTGATGAATCAGAGATCGAAATCAAAGTGGGGGCGCTGCGTGAGGAACTCCTCGCAGACCTCGCCTCGCTCGCAACCTCTGCCAAAAACCTCAAGTCATCCGACACGCACGCTATTGCCGCCGCCAAAAAAGCCGAGTTGAACAAGATGGCCCGTGCACTCGGCACTCGCAGAGACTATACCGAAGGCGAGGCCTTTGATCGTGAGAAGCAGGAAGAGAACAAGCGCATTCGGCTCGTTGAGCGCGAGGAGCGGGAAAAGAAACGGGAGGAACACCGGGCGAAGATGGAGGAGCAGCGTCAACGATGGGAAGCGGAGAAACGGGAACGGGAACGGTTGAGGAGGAGGAAAGAGGATCAGATGAGACGGGAGCGTGAAGAGGATCAGATGAAGAGAAGGGAAAGGATGCCACCGCCGCCTGTTCCTTCTCATCGTGAGAGGGCAGGACGTGACAACTCATATAGGAGGGCATCCCCGCCACCTGGTCGGCGTGACGGGTATGAGCGTGCGCGACCGCGGTCTCGAACACTCTCGAGGTCACGCTCACCAGAGCCCCGTCGTCGCCCGCGTTCACCTGCTTATTCGCGCCGGCGTTCGCCGCCACCTCGCCGAGTGCCGGAGCGCCGTTCTGTCTCTCCACCTCGACGCCGCTCACACTCCCCATCTCCGCGTCGCCACCGTGGCCGTTATGAATCACCCTCTCCACGGCGAAAACGTAACGAGAGCGAGTCTCCGGTGCGTGATGACCGTTCCCCTCCCCCGCGCAGTGTCGATAGCCGGGAAGAAAGGAGAGGAAAAAATTATTCCTTGTCACCAAAATCGTCGAGGGGTGGTGCTCGCTCACGCTCGAGGTCTGTTGGATCCTCGATGTCTGTCAGCACCAACGACAGCCGTTCCAGTCGTCGAAGCGATTAAAAAAACAAGATCATTCACAAGGTTGTGGTACTGATTGTGATTATATGGTCTCTTTTTTCTGTTTCTATCCCATGTCTTGTAAATTACAAGTAACGTAGTGTCTTGAACTTCCTTCGCCAATATTAAAAGTCCTTGCTCTGGATGATGAGATTGAGATCGGTGGGAATCATAATGCAGGCAGTGGCAAGAGCGAATCGGGGTAGTATAATACGCCAGCTCTACCCGCCTGGAGCGTGTCGCGATACGGTCCGTTGAGCGAACCCAAGGGTGAACCGAGGTATGGGAACGTCCGCGGCAGCGTGTACTGCGAATTGATGCTAATATAGGGGGTATGGCTCCAATGTACCATTCCGAAATGCCTAAACGAGACATCGGTCTGTGGCCACCCGACAGAGAGACCGATCCAGCAATTTGGACCAGACACTGCATCTAACTAGGCGGAGATCATCGATCTGCCAAGAAACGATAAAGGGTGGGGCGCTCACCTGACGTTCCGTTCGCCGCTCCGCCCGCAGGTGCACGGGTGCCCGTGCGGCGTGAGGTGATCTACCAGGCTCCGCAGGGATGTTCCACTGCCACTCGAAGATCTCTTGGTCAGACATGGAAGAACGTGCAATGATGGAGGCGGTATCCGCGTGGTCGTCGTCATCTGCGTCGGAAATGTCCAACGAGAGCAACTCCAACAAGTGTTCGAGGACAAATTCTTCCATTGAATCCGAATCGGACTGGAATTGGAGGTCTTCTACTGAGTCTACGAGTGAACCAAAGCTCATTGTCTCCTCGTCGTAGGGGGTAGTGGAGGACGACATGGATGATGAGGTTGAAGCCATGCTAATAACCCCTAATCCAGCACAAGAGACCTTATACCTGAAAAGGAAAACACCCCTATCAGCGTGCTGTTGTCTGCTGTCCTCCTGCGTTCTGCTTTAACCGGTCGACCAACGGCGCATCGGCCCCATTTGCAGCGGGTATCTCGAGCTTATTCGTGCCTTCCTTTCTGTTCGTCTTCGGGTCACCCTTGAACCCTATATAATACACTCTCAAGAAATCTCCGCCAACCGAATCACCCTGTCCGTAGAGATAAGTTTGCCCATATATAGCAACCTCAAAGAACAAAGAAGCTCTGCACTGCGAATCCAGGCAAAGGGCATGCTGTCGCAAGGTTCAATGAGAACATGACTCACGAAATAGAGGCTCAACGTGTGCACGCTCGTAAATGCCGCCACCCTCAGAGGGTACTCCACAGCCCCCGTCTGTCCTTCGAGAAGACTGATGTCGAGATGTGGCTTGGTGTGTTCCGCGTCTGCAAAATCGACGATATTCGGGTAGTTGGCGAAGATCTTGAGATGCCGTGGCGTCGTCTCGCCGCGGCCTATTCAGTTATATGGTCGTCAGTGCATCCAAGCATGGTTCGCAAGCACCAGCCGATTGGACGACGGTGAGGTGGGATGCGAAGATTTAGCGACATAAAAGGGAGACGCATCAGCGATCGCAGTGTGGTGGAAGCGGAATGCGCGAGGCAAAGGCAAGGAAGGAACTTTACCGAGTTTGAGTACGACGGATTTGATGCGCACGTCCTGGGAAAATGGAACGTGTATGATCATCTGGAGGCAGGGTTCCATGATATCAACTGCCGGTTCATCGTGGTTCGTCCTTACCTGATCGTCTACACCCGAGTCAGCGAACTGGGTCGTGTCCTCACGTTCGGACCATGGTTTGATGAGTTCTTTCGCTTGTTCTGGAACGGCGAGATTCAGTCCATGCACGCTGTCATCGGGTGGACGATCAATACGAGACTCGGGACACTGTGTAGGCTTACCTGTCTCGATCTATGTAGCCGAACAGGTTTGAATGCTCTGCACTGTTCAGCTCTGTCGCGACTGAATTTGAGTCTTGGCCTGACGTGCTCATCGTAGTGTTGCGTCAACCCACATTTCCAGACTGGGTATTATTAGTCATAAACAAAGCCATACCCCGGAAATTTAGTCTCTTCTTTGAAAACGGCCAGGAGGAACATGAACGGGCTCTGCCTACTGCGCAGACCACCACAATTATGGTCACGTCTTCCTACTCACAGAATACGCGCTCTAAGAGCCTATTCCACCGGGAAACCCCCACAAACAACCCTGGCTGAACCGTTGTCGACTCCGGTCAACTCGAACCCCAACGTGCGGACACCTGCTTCGGTGCCAGGAATACCCCTCGCGGACATTCCTCAAGACGGGTTCATCCCCGACCTTATGCAGTATGACAAACTTCTCGACGAACACTCCGTCGCAGACTTTCCCCCCACCCAACGTGCTCCATTCGCCAACCGCGTCATCGTTCGCAACGACCCCTCCATGATCATTGGCAACTTTTACGACACCTCTGCTCAAAGCTCTCAAGATCCTTCCCGTCTCGAAGACGACGAGGGCATCCGGGAGGAAGAAGAAGCCGAGGAGTTGGAAGAAGCGGACGACGAAGACACGATGGGCGACGCCCGCGACACAACGAGCGAGTCCCCGCTCACCCCCAAACAAGTCGCCAAACTCCACATCTACCCGCTCATCATGCGTCGCGTCACGCAACAGACCGGCAAGGGGAAAATACACTCCATGTATTCCCTCGTCGTCGTCGGCGACGGGAACGGTCTCGTCGGGTATGGCGAAGGCAAGGACGCGGAAGCAGCCGTCGCGCGCGAAAAAGCGCTCGCAAAGGCGCTCCGGTCGATGGATTACGTCGAGCGGTTCGAAAAGCGGACGTTTTGGACGGACATTGAGAACAAGTTTGGGAGTACCAAGATTATTTTGCGGCCGCGGCCTGTCGGATTTGGGTTGAGGTGTAATCCGAACATACATCAGGTGCTGAAGGCGGCGGGAATCAAGGACGCGAGTGCAAAAGTATGGGGGAGCAGGAATCCACTCATGGTTATCAAGGGGCTGTTTAGAATGCTCCAGTCGGGCCATGCGCCATTAGGTATGGGTGACGGCGTTGGCGGTGGCATGAGGCGGCTAGACAAGGGAAGTGGCTTGAGGAATAAGAATGTGATTGAGCGGGACAGAGGGAGGAAAATAGTGGATTTAAGGACATTATGATTAGCATCACTGCGATATCCGCGTCACCGTACATCCATAATGTTAGAAATCGATGGTCAGTCCGGGGGGTATCATAATTCACAAATGACAAGAGTCGAGACCCTGGGCATACGGCAAGCCACTGGCCACAATACGGAACACTCTGCCATCAAAGCCCCAGCCATTTCTACTCATTCGCTAGAACCCGACTACCGTGCCCCCGGCAAGCTCCCTCCCCGTAAATTCGACCATCTCGTCGCTCGAAGGACGTACTCCATTGGGAGACCAACACCTTTCGATGAATTCCCACCTGCTGTTCGTCACCACACTTGGGTCAGATCGGTCTGGTCTCGTGCCTCTCATCATAGCGGCAATGACCTGCGCGTCACGGGAAAGACGGTAATAAGGGATGTAGCCTGTTAAAATCTTCTCATTCTAGTAAACCACGATTCTATAACGAAGTGGTGCCAGTGTTACATACCTGCAACATGATACATCCAAACGAATACACGTCGCTTTGTTCAGTCGGGATTACTGTAGAATCATCCACTCCGAGAAGTTCAGGGGCCATCCACCGTACCGCGCCATTCAGACAGCTCGTTGAGGAGATTCGTCCACTTATCGTTGTGAATAATGTGGACGAGCCAAAATCGGCAACACAAGCGCGCCCATTGGCATGGACCAGCACATTAGACTATTCAACTTGAGCATGAGCGACAACAGTTAACCAGAACAAAAATAACATACACCCGACAGGTCACCATGGACGACGTCTCGAGAATGCACTATCCGAAAAACGTTTCCCGTGAGGAAAATAAAAGGCCACAAGATCACAATTACTTACGGTACTGTAGGCCATGCGCTACGTCATTGACCTAGAATTCATATTCAGGCATTTCCGCCGGTAATTCCTGACGAATACCCACCAGGCTCAATCTCTCTGCTACCGTCAACTTGAAATCCTTGTTTCGCTCGAGATATAATGTCAGAGCACCATTTTCAACCCACGGACACACAATACAGGGTACCGCAGGGTGCAATTTTGGGTCCCGAGTTGTCCCCAACAAAGGTAAAACGTTTGGATGGTTCAGTTTCAACCACACACTCGTTTCTCGGTCAAATCGCTATTTCAGATCATGTTAACAGTGCAAAGTCAGGCCATTCTTTTATTATCAATTGGGGCGTACCTTCAGCAGCTCTTCGTCGCGCTGCAGATATATCTTGTGCACCTTGATTGCGACCTAATATTTGTTTAGTTTCTTTAGGGCAAGAAGACCGCGACGTAACACACATCGATCGATTTCCCATTCGCAATGATCCTGCCTTTGAAAACGTCTCCATAGCCCCCAGATGCAATTGGATATTTATTGGATGTTGTAACGTGACCAGTAAGGTCATGAGGAAGGTTAAGTCGAATGTCTTCTATCAACAAGGGTGCGTCTTGAAGTCTACCTGTGCTATCTCTGATGCTTGGCCGTACAACATCTCGCTCCGTCATGTCCAGGAACCGCTGTACGGTTGGGGGAGGCAGCCCGAGACGCGCCGCCAACACATGCTCGATGTCTGCTTGTGTTGGCTGCCGGTACTTCTCGATGAACTGCTGCATCCCGTTTCCAAGGCGAAGGAACCAATCCTGTGGCTCCGGTACGGGCGTTTTGGGGCAGGGGCTTTGCAGAAGCTCGTGAATCCTCTTTTGCGACTCCGCGTAGATATAATCTTGGTGCGGGGTATGGTCGGTCATTGTAGTAACGCACGCGTATCCATCATTGCTAAGGCCGTAGCGTTCTATGGCGGCTAGGTTCTTTGACCACCAGTCATCCCCTTCTACCTCCCGCTCCAGGCCAATGACAACGAGTGCTATAGGGACCTTTGTCTGGAAAACAACGTCAGAGAACAACAGATAGTTGCTCTGGGTTGTGGCCGTCAGTCCATTTGCGCGTATGCAGAAGAGCAAAAGATGGATGCCACCAGCGGCACTTAATTTGTTGACGAAGTCGTAGGCCTTTTCGAGAAATGCGAGGTAGCCATGTCGCTTCATCTTTGGCTTTTCGAGACCAACGGTCTCGAATAGGCACACGTTCATGCCATCGATGGAAATATCGTAACGAGTGGATTGCAGCGGGCAGCTGTTGACACCGGATTGGACTCTGGCAATGTTTTTGCGAGCGATAAGGTTGACAACTGCGCTTGTCCCTACACCCGGTTGACCGAAAAGGACGACATTGATCGGTTTGTTCTTTCGTTCCTGGGTAGTCATGGCTATCTGTTCGAATGCATGAGTCAATGTAGTAGCATCTGGGCCAGGTACTCGTCAGCTTGGTTCACAGATCTTTGCCAGAGCATTACCAGCCTGAGCGCCACGGCGTCCTTCAGTAGTGGCGACAAAGCCCGAAGAAGGATAAGAATTTGGAAGCGTCTGAGAATATGACGGCGTCCTTGAAGTTCGCGACATGTCTTGAGCACTCGTATGGACTATTTGATGCTGGCCTGGGCTCTTCGACACAGTCGGCTGGTAATATGGAGATGATCCAATCAACAAAATGAGCGGTAACAAAGCCTCGTCGAGGTGGGTACCCACCTCGGTGAATTGAGAAAGGTCTGCGGCCACTGGTTTATTGAGAGCTGAGGTTTGAGCATGGGAACTAATTAGGGTTAGTAAATATGAGGGCCGACCGGCAAAAAAATCTAGCTTACAGCTGAGTACCGTATTCCAATTCCTCAATCCCCTGGGCTGTAACCGGGAGGTCGGAAGCCGACGGCTCCGAGGTTGGTGCGTCGTTGTTATTATTTATCGTTGTGCTTTGCAAGTACACCGCATCTAAGGTGGATCAATCCAGACAACGAATAAACTATCTTGGGGAAGATCGTCACCTTCGTGTGCCAATACCATCGAGAAGTTGCTAGTCACAGCCGCTAAAAGGCGGTCTTCTTGTGATAGCTCTTCATGACTGAGCAATCCCTAGGACAACACGCTCATCGTTTAGGGTGCGTGGGAGTGGCATCAGACGTACCTTCTCCAATAGCATAGCCCACTGACTGTCGTGGGTAATTGCGACGGTAGCAGAAGGAACCTGCCTCATTGATTGTACCATTCCAATTCATCGATCCCACCGTTGACGTACCTCTCGCAACAAATGTTGGTTAATGATGTCAGATGGGTGGAAGGGCTAAATAACTATCATGGTGATATTATCAGCCTCAAAAAGTGACGTGGGGCTCACCTTCGCCACCTGCGGAAAACGTTGGATCGTCACATCATGGATGTCATCACTTTGATCAGAAGGAAGATTATTCTCAGTGGTATCTGTGTTGGAATTGTTGTTCGTCCTTTTTGAAGCACCGGCAGTCGAGTCGGATCCACTGCTTTTGCTAGACATTCTGTCCCGGACTTTCGAAATCCATGGACTACCAGAGAACGCCACGCGGTAAGGTCGTACAGCAGGGGAATCTACCTTGACGCGAACCCGTTTCCTGCCTAGTATGCCTTCTCTGACAGCGATTTTGAACCCTCGTATAAACACAGTTTGGTTTGCAATCCCATTGTAGTACCTGTTTGAAGGTCCTACGCGCCAATCCATGGTATGCGTATTCTCCCAGATATAACTCGCTGCGATATTACCTCGACCAACTTGTACAGCTTTGAATTGGGCAGAGGTAGCACCTGAGCCAGCATCCTGCTGGTATGCAGCAAGGGACCAAGAACGAGTCTTGTAAAAACCAGAAATCAGGTAGAGGGAATCGTGGCTGATGATGCGACCGAGACGTTGCTCCGCAAAATTGTACCAGTCCACCGCGTGCCTTATCGCTTTATCCATGAACAGCTGTTCATTGCGGAGATAATAACGTTCTGCACCCTCGGGCAGAATGAGGACTGCGCCATCCCGAGAAGATAGGGCGAATTCATAATTCAGCGGCCCTGGCTGCGCACGTCTTCGTCAAAGTCGATCAGCTTGCATGACATCCCTCACTGTGGGACGACGTCGCACCTTTCCGGGTCTGTAGGTGCACCTTCTTCTCCCACCCTTGCCATGGAAGCAGTCGAAATGACACGACCTGCACACTCCGCTTCGGGAAACTTGGAGATATCCCTTCCACTAAGGCGTATGGGGGTAAAGTTGTCGGGTACGCCCGTTTCGAGATGAAGTGAATGATCAGGCGGCAGGCACACATTGAAGAAGACGTCGAAGCTGCCGTCTTCTGGGACGACGACGCCGACGTCTCCGATTTTGAGCCCTTGTTGAATGTAGATTTCTGGCAGGTTCATGTTAGGTTCTGGCGTCCACAACGGGTATCCGCGACGTGAAACGAGATGCCTCGCGTAGACGTCCTGAGGGGAGTAGGTCATGACCATGACGGTTCAGTGAGAGGTTGTGTCACGAATGAAGCGCTCAGTGGCGACTTGCTGTAGCAGGGGCAGTAGCGCCTTTCGCGGGTGCTCATTCCCATATAGTGGCCACTGTGGTGTGGTGTCTAAGAAGTGGGCAACCTGTCTAACCAGAATTTGCCTACCAATCATGTGCGGGCCCGGGCCGACGACTGCCGATGGTCCGCCCGGACCACCGAGATTATCGCTTTTGCATTTTGCTAACGTCAGCCTTCTTGTGAACGTTCGTCCACCGGCAGACGGTATTACTGCAGAACGCTCTTGCCACAAAGCCCCAGAAATTCGGCTTTAACCACTTCTCGTGGGCCATAAGTGGCATAGGTATGGTCCCTTATCGTTCGGAGATGAAGTGGAAAATCCTTACCACATTGCCATGATCTGATATCGTGTCTTTCTCGAGTGACAGCAACTTGGGTTGGAGCATAACTTCATTACTCCACAAATTGGTGATGTTCTCCACTGCCATTATTGCTGATCGTGACAGTGTCCGATTTGACATATATGTAGATTGGGCGTCCAAGCGATACCTTTGGAACCAGGCTGACCGAGACGGCCATTGGCGGCGACGGTCCATACCGACCCAAGTCTGCTGACGAGACCGTCCGACACCAGTGCGCTGGCTCCGACATCTGGACGTCTTGGTCGTCACAGGTGGCATTTCAAAAAGCTATCCCGAATTCGCTTCCGCTGTCTTGCACTGCCAGTCCTTGGCAACAATGCTCGGAGACTGTAAGTTATACAGAACAAGGTCGACCTTGTCTTTGATCAGCTTCGATCATTCGGAATGTCGGCTTGGATAATTCAGTCACCCGGAATCAGGCCCGTGGGCGAGTCTCGGCTGTGGTCCCTTCCGTCCGCCTGTCGCACCAGGCCCTTCGAAGAGAACCAAAGACGGAACTTTCCTAGCCGCGACCAGGCCAGCCTGGGCCTCCAACGGGGTGGTAAAATCTAGCAGAGCGGGCCATTCATCATGTCGTCACGTCTCCGCACTACCGCATCAGCCGAACGACGCGCCCTGACAGCTCAGTATGCCTGGCATTACCATAATGAATAGACCCACCTAACAGTAACCTGCCTGTTCAAAGACGTCAAGTCAATAAGTATAGAGAATAAACGTCAACATGCTCTTGGCACCCCGGGTTCGGAACTTCAATCAGTGAGCTGGGGAACGCTTCACGTTCCCCACGACCTGCGACGCGTCCTCGACCAGACGTGGCACCAGTGGCACACCGCTGGCCCTCACGCACACGTGTTTTGCACGCCAGCAGTGCGGTCGGGTCTCACTCGGCCCTCTCAGTTGGCCGGCTTCAAGCCGCGGCATCATCCATGATCCTGGAAACGTCCGAGGAACCGAAACCGACGCTCCTCGATCTGAGACCGTGTAAGGCCCCTTGTTATGACCAATCTGCCCATGTCCGAGGACTGATCACTCGACCCGGGGTAGGGTGGCACGCTGACGAGGTCAAATGTTTCGGACGTGTCAGAGTGCCTTACTCGCTGTGAAACAATGTAGCCTTATTTATTGTTCTTTTGAACCGACCGTTCGTTCAATTTCCAAAGGAAAGCCGAGCTAGACAAATGGTGGTTATCTCAGAGACTTGGGGAATTCCTATTTCATATTGCTTGGATAAGCGTTGTGGTGTCACTCCATAACGCGGGTGAACCAGTCTGCATTTCTAAAATGGATCGTGTTTGGTTCGAACATGTTGCACCTGTTCGTCCATTCCGCTGTTCTAGAATGTTTCTTCGACATGATAATGAACTGTATGAATCACGTGTGGAAGAGTAACGTGTTGAGTCGTCAAAGGTGTTCGTGCGCTATCATTGCTGAGTGAGGGACGTACACCGGGTACGGTACTGATACATAATTGCTGGGTGCAGCAAAAAATGGGGAAAACAAAAAGAAAACAAAGACGAATGAAAAAAACGATGTCAGGGTCGCGAACGTCGAAGAGGCTAGATATGTAAACGCCAACCGACATGAATGAGACGAAGAACGAGGAAGATGCGCGGCTTTTGTATACAGGGTTCTTTCGAACGTCCAAATGAAGCATCGTGCACGAATGTGTCGTGTATGCAAATGCAAAAATGATAAGAAATGGGTAGGGAACGGCGGCTGTGGAGCGTCCTACGAAGCTCCGGTTGTGGCAAATAATTTTCCAGGGGAGAACCAATGGCGTCTGGTCCATGGTCGCGCAGCCTGGCGACACTGCTCGTGCGCTCGGGCCGTCATTATCGGACCAGTCTGAAGCGGTACAGTTGAGCGAGGCGCACAGGGAGGTTCCGAAGCAGATGGAGAAGGCGTACGACGCCAAGACAATGTAGGACTCGCGGTAAAAAAGGAGTGAAACGGGAATGCATCCGTGAGCGAACCTCGCCTTCCTCGATGTTCTTCCTCGGTGCTGTGAGGAGTTCGTGGCGGCGATGACGCACGAGGAAAGGAAAAGCGCCAAAGGGATGAGGACCACCGTTTCTCTTCACTCCCATTCGAAGATCGGGGGATTGGGATGGGCACAGGGGAACTAGGTCGGGGCAGTGGACCAGAGATGCCGCTTACGACATGCGGTTGTTGAGAGGGAAGTGGGGGGTGCGGGGGTAAAGTGCCCTTTGGGGCGTATGCCTCCTGCCGACATGTATTCATGACTACAGCAGGCACATGGGAATTCATAGCTTTAGTAATGACGGGATCGCGACGCCAAATGGCCAAGTGAGCAGGTGAGGTGTCTTCCAATATCTTCTTCGAAGTGAGATCTAGGTCTAGACCCACCACGCTCTCAGAAGAAGAAGACATGGTGGAGGGGTATGAAGAAGCATAGTCGGTGTCGGGGTAGTCCCACGGCGTCGGATCTATATGACGACTTCCCGGCGTCGCGTAGACACCAAGGTCCACGCTCGACGGCATAGTAGACGATGTCCAAGGGAATGAGATCTTTGAGATGGAGTCGGGTGAGGGGATGTAAAAGCAGGAGGAGAACGGGGTAGCAGATTCGACAGCGGTGTGCATGGAAGAAAAAGTGGTGCGCGAATTGTTACTGCCAGTGAAGAAGATCCGACGACCGCAGTCGGTGTTGATTTTGAGGGACTTCGAGGGACCAAGCGCTGGCCTAGTGCACAACACGCTGATACCCTCTGGAGTGGTAGGAGCAGATGGAATAGACCCAGATGCGACGGCGGACAGTGGAGAGTAAGGGGAAAGAGGTGTGCGAGGTGCTTCGTAAACCTTGAGAGGTTCGAGCACAGCCGGCGATGGAGACCGTATCGATGACTCAATAGCCCATGTTGCGTTGCACGAGGAATACTCCTCGTCCCACATTGGGTCCCGAACGTCGCGCCTTGCATACTCCATGTCCGAATCGCTGTCCTTGCTCCACCGGGAACGAAGTTCCTCAGGTTGTTCCTCAGGCTCGCCAGGAGTAGAAGAATCCGAATCGCTCTCGATATCGATATCAATCTCCCATGCGCAACGTGCCATGCTCCCTTCAAAGATGACGCCTTCTGCGTAAAAGCGATCTACTCGCTCTATGGCAGCCCTGACTTCCGAGAGGGTGATGCGACGGCGCCAGTCCACCTCGAGCATACGGCAAAGGATGTTGTTTACTTCGGCAGAGATAGGAAGGACGGTGGGTAGGAAGTTAAGAGGATCCTGAAGGTACGCCTGGAAGGTGGGGTCGGACGAGGATGCCGATTTCCAAGGATTGCGGCCGGTGGCGAGGTTTAAAAGTATGATTGCCAAAGACCAGATGTCGTTGAATAGGGGGGAGTAGGACCCTGTTGGTGCGAACTCGCCGCCCTGACATTCTAAATGCAGACAAGTCGGTTATTTAAACGAAAGCGGTGAAGAGAAAAGGCGCGCCTGGGCTCATATGGTAAACACTACCGGTGCGAAACTCCTCGCTAAACCTATCTGTCGTAGCGAGGCCGAAATCGGTGATGGCAACTCGAAGTCCGCCGTCGAAGCAGAGGACGTTCTCGGGTTTGAGGTCGCGATGATAAATCCCCAACGAATGGCAATATTCGACAGCGTCGAGAAGCTGGAGGAAGATATGTTTAATTAAGTGATCTTGACCAAGGTAGCGACAATGGTGCAAGATTTGGGAGAAGAGATCACCGTCGGAAGCGTAGTCCATGACGAGGTAAGTGTAGTTGTGCTCCTCCACAACCCGGTGGAGGGTGACAACGTTTGGATGGGCAGACGCGAGGCGATGAAGAGCTATTTCCCGCATGTGTAATTGGCGCTGGCGGGAGCCGCTGTGGACGTGAGAACTAATGAGGCACTTGACGGCGTAGCTGCGTGCGAGGGGATCCACGGCGCGGTACACGACGCCATAGCCTCCTACGCCAAGGACCTCTACGAGTTCGAGCGTATCGTTGTCGATGAGCGTACCCAGGGCTGGGGGAGGAGGGGAGTTTGCAGAGGACTGCTTAGGGGGCATCCCGGGATAACACTGCAACGACGAGTGCGACGGAGGGGACCTGTGAGGTCGAGGGGAAGGCGTCCGAAGACGAGGAATGTGGTGAGTAACAGTGGAAAGTAAGAGCGAAGGGAGGGTTAAGCACACCGGCAATTTAAATGCGTGAGGGCCCGTTGCGGCGTGGCTAGCATGAGGCAGCCAAAAGCGGCTGTTGGTGAATAGACGAGTGGAAGCCTGCAGGAAGGTTCGATAATGTCATTGAGGGCACCTTTTTCTATCGCCACTGGCCACAGGGAGATCAGTCATCATTTCAATATCGGTCATCGAAGGGACACCCCTAAAAAGGCAGGCGTCGGGTGGAGTGGAGGAGTACCGGCAGTAATCGGCAAAGGCACGATCGACTTGACCCAAAAGTGAACCGGGCGACGTGCTACAGGACATCCTTGGGCCATGCTGAGCCAGCCGACGCCAGTGAAACTGCTGCCGCGGCAAGAGACTGGAAAACAAAGAACCATACGAAAAAGCGACGAAATGGAAATTCCGGGATTAGAAGGACACTCGATCAACGATCGTTCCAAGGAGAGACCTAGTAGTCAGTTGGGATTACCCATAAGCCCTACGCCGCACTGGCGAGATCGATTGACGTGAGCCACGCACAGCAATTCGGTACTGGGTAACTAACGGATGGTAATACCGCTGGAACGCGTCGGCGTTGTGGTGAAACATGCCCCCTCAACGTTGCACGCTAAACTCACGTGACCGAGACGCGTCGCGTTGTCGGAGCGGGCGGGGTCTAAAAAAGGCAAGCGGTGGGTTTAAATCCTAAGCGAGCCAAAACGCGGTTCAACTTCTCTTCTTCAACGTGTTGCACAGCGCCCACGCGTATCCAGCCCGCCCACTCTATCCAAATGTCCGTCCGCTCATTCACTGTCTTCCAGGACTCTCCGTCAGACCACAACCTGTCCCGCGACGACAGTGATGTCACCTCTGCCGCGGACGCAGCTGCCACATTGCTATCCACTCTTGCTGCCATCGAGAAGGAGAACCTCCACCCCATCACCGGCCAGCGCGCAGGCCCCACAGTAGGCTCAGAGACGAAGAAGAGAAAGACGGGCGCACTCGCGACAAAAGTCCTCGTCGTCCCCTCAGCCAAGAAGCACAAGGAACAACCAAAGAAGACTCGAAAGCCGCTCAGCGCTTCTGGAAAGCCCAAGAGCTCTGACGCAAAGAAGAGCACCTCCAAGCCGTCTCGTTCCCGCAGACCCTCTCCATTACCACCCGTTGCCGAAGAGCGCGAGTTGCACCGCCAACCACCGCCTCTCTCCATTTCTCAGACAGACATCGACTCTCGGTGCTACGAGTTGACTGTCTCCCCTTTGGCAGACGTCTCAGAGGCCTACGATGCGACTCGCACGGGAAGCCAAGAGCCCGACGTGCCCCCTCAGAAGGTCCGTACGCCTACTCCTCCACTGTTGCAGGTACTGACGACCCATCTAGGAAGAGTCGGTGGAACCAGTCATCCGTGACTATTTCTCTCCCTCCGTAGTCAACGCGCCTCTCCCTGTGACGGATGATACCTCGTGCAAGGCAGACGAAGCCTCCCGTCAAGCCAATGACTTCTCGACGCCCGAACGCAAGCGTATCTATTCCTCCTTCACCTTTTCCTCGCCGTCACCCACTTCTGAACGCTTCAAACAAGCCCAATCATCACCAACACGCGCCCCAGTCTCTAACTCGGAATGAAGAACCTATTGCTCATCCTCTCCTGATGTCGCTATTACCTCTATGCAGTAACGAGCAACTTCCGCCCAAAAGGATACCATTGCATATTTGTGTACACCATCACTTCATCTATTCTTAGCATCTCCACCATCTTTATGATCCAGCACATGATTAACATCCTTGTTTTTTATGCCACTCGTCTGGTTTGCTCGCTTTGCTTTGCTTGTCGTTTTATCATCCCAACACACCCTTCTTGTTGGCCCGGGCCTCAAGCATACTGTATTACCAGACATGCATCAATTTAATTCATATCTTCCACCCCGATCGTTCTTGATAATAAGGTGAACACTGATTAACGTACCTTTTCGCAGCCGCGCACGTGCGTCGTCACATCGGTACTCCAGCGACAGCGCTTTCTGCGCAACCTTGTCACGATTTGATGTCCTACCGCTGTCCTGTATGGCGATAAGTAAGTTGCCCCCTGCTAGCACCTTATCTCTGATATCAAAAAGTGACCATGCTTAGGACATGACACTTGAGCGCGTGCCTCGGACCTTTTGCCTAACTGGAGCTATTATCATACACGTTTCAAGTGCTCCAATGTTGCTTCAATGATAAGGAATTGTACAAGAAGCTCTCGCCTCACGAGGGACCCGCGGTTCTCCCTGAATACCATCCCATTCTTCTGCCAAGGATATTCAGTGACTTCGTTATGGGCGTGGTCCGCAGACTTATCCAAGCCTCACTCTGACCGAGCAATTAATCACCGCAAGTATCCCCTTGCAGTCCAACTCGCAATTCTGCCGCCTGGCCGTCCCTGTTTCAATCTCGGCTCTCAAGGACCTGCTGTCCGTCGTCCGGAGAAGGAGACCTGACGTAGATACAACTATTCTGCGTTGTGCGTCTCGGCGTTTCCTTTCTTCTGGATGGCAAGGTCCATGTCGTTGGGGTTCAACTCAACAGCTGGGTGGCAGACACATTCAGCATCAACACGTGCGTCGCTCATGTGGTTCAAAAAAAAAGAAACCAATACGAAATCAAACCCTCTACGTGCTGAATTGTTAACTTGGCTTTCTCAGTCGATGATCGTATCGTCCATCATCTAATTAGGCATGATCTGGTGGCAGCCTGGTCTGCGTATGGGTGGAGTTTGCTATCGTGGCACCGTTTCAGCTCTTGAACGCGCGACACACGACATGGGGCAGTATCCCATGTCACATTTTCCAGTCGTCTTCCGCATCAGTCTCGGAGTCTTTGGAAGTTTGTGGTGTGTCTTCAATCAAGGCGCGATGGCTTGGTAAGGGACACCTGACAGCTCCCCTCCTCGTGTTCCGTGTTTTAAAATGGAATGCAGTATATGGCACGGGTCCAAGCGAGCATTGGAGGGACGTGTGTGTTAGTAATGCTACGGGCTATGCGGCCGAGCATGAACGCAATCCGTCAGTAAATTCGGCCCTGCCGTGGTATGGATTCGCAATCCCTTCTGAACACGGTTGGTACGCAGTCAATTCAGTTCGAGCTTCGTCCGGAACAAACACTCGTGATTTTATGTGCTTCTTGTTCTGGCTCCTATCGTTGCCATTGATACAGCTCCCTGTCCACAGGATGTTCGTAAGAGAAGGTTCTCCGTTCGAGACTCTGTCGCTGACAACCTTCTGGAAAGTCGCCACTTCTTTGTGGTAAAGACAGTGGTCACGCTCACGGCAGCACCCGTATTCCTCATATGGTGTATCAACAAGGCACCACATGGTATCGGTCTGATCGTACGACACCCTTCTTCCATCCATGGGTCCAATCTGGCCTGGGCAATGGTGGTGAGCCTCATGTCGTCCATCAGCAACATGGTCACGCTTCTCACGTCAGCACGCCTCCGTCTTCTTCTGCCTCCCCATCTCACTTTGACAACGGAACAAGCACGCACCCGACTTTGCGTCTAGGGCAAGGACGCCCGCTGCCGCACTCTGGCCACAGCCTTTCGCATGTCCCTTGGTATCTTCTATCGTGTCTGATCGGTATCCTGGTCAATTCATCTTCACAAGCTATATATGGTGTGACAATCTGGTCGCAAATCGAATTATTTGGACGATTCCTGGATGACAATCCTTCTCCCGCGATGAGATTCTGGGTGAGTCTACACTTACTATACTCACTTGCCCAATGGGGCTCATCGCTTGAATAGGTGGTTCATCTCCGCTTCCTTTGTCATTGCGCAATCCCTACTGCATATTACCACTACTCATTGAACATACCATATACGCACCAGACAGGGTAGGTTCGTCCTGCGTCACTGGACTGTAGACGGCGATTCATGTCCAACTTCTTTTTCATCACTCGCCTTTTGCCAATGGGTGGTCCGCGCGCATGCATTTCGCGCAGAACGGATATATCAACCAATTCAGTTTCGGCTGGGTGTGATCTGACCGCACTTCTTCCTCGTTTCATGGTGGGTATCTCGTCGACTGCGATGGTCTAGACGATCAACCTACGCCCGACTCAGGCGCGATGCGATTGCCATTGACGGTTGACACTCACGTCTCGCGTTACAGAATACTCGGCGAGGTGGACACATTGCAGCCATCGTTGGTCTGTGCATATGCCCATGGAACCTGCTCATGAGCAGCAATGACTTTATGTCTTACTGCCCGCACACTCTGCCTTCCTGAGCTCCATTGCTGGAGTAATGGTGAGTGCATCTTGAAGAAAAGTCGTCAAGTGCACTCACGGTAAGATGGACAGGACCCATCTGCGATGCAGTTAGGTCATGGGGTATCATCTGATTCGCAAGGGAGATTATAACGTCGCTGACTTGTACCCGACTGAAAAGACCTGGTACTGGTACACGTACGGGATAAACACAGCTTGAGACGACCCATCCGGACGAATTGCGACGTCTTTATAGAGCCTACGCAGCCTACATCTCTGGTATTTTGATAACGTTGTGGTCAGATTCGCCGGCGCGAGTAAGTTCCCTTCTCTCGCCTTTCTTTCATTGCCCTTTGGCAACGTTCAGGCTGGCCAGCATGCTAGTTCATTTGATTACGCTTCCCGCGGATCTCCATGGCACGACAGCGGGTCGTACGGTGCCAATTGGAGCTACGTGGATCTACGAGCTCTCGTTCCTGGCAGGATTCGGGGTATCGTTCATCGTGTACTGTGTGCTGAATCGACTCTTCTCAGTCGTGGGTGCAGCCGCGGTGTTCGAGGAGATTGAGGTGTTGGGGTATGAATCGAAGTCGACGAAGCTCCACGTCGGCGTTTGCATGGATTAGAAAATACATTATCCGTCCAAGCGGTGGTTGTGAGGCGAATCCTAGGGGACTTACTTCCTTGGACTTACGTTTTGACGGGACAAGGCTGATTTCCTTTTTCGTATATGTTTTCGGCGATACCCGGTGTATGATGTCATGCAACCCGCCAACAAAGGAGTTGGCACTCCACAAGGACATACGTCGAGCACGATGTCGTCTGGTACACAATCACCACCACTTGAGGCAACCGGATCCCATATCCCAATGGGCGTGTCGTCCATCGATGGGACCTGCTCCAAGCCCATGAAAGACATTGAACAACGCGCAGGTACATATGTCGCATCGAATCTTGGGACAGCCATTTCTGAAAATTTTCGTGCCAATAGATTACTTTAGTGACGCGGTACGTCGAACCACGTCAGCTCAATGTGTTCTGTCGCTCATGCACTACCTCAAAGGTCAAGGAACAGTATGCGAACTGCTTGCCCGCCGAAAAGCCGCAGCCGGTTGACAAAGAGGTAAAATGAAGAAGTAAAATGGCTGACGGCGATTGGAGAGTAACATATTCTCGTTCCATAGTGTACAAAACGATCGAGGCCGTTGGATGAGTTACAGAGTTCTACTTTGTCTGAGTGCTAGTCAAATACTTGGACCACCAGTCCTCGAAATTGGAGCAACCTAAATCGCCAACCAACTCTACCGTTTCTTCGGTGGACAAGTGACAGTCTCTAGGGCGTGCGACCGCGTCAGCTGGAACGGAGCTGTCGCGAACAATGTGGCTTATGGGTAGGTTGAGGATTCTTCCAAAGATCTCGCACATGTTGTACTTGGTCATGCATTCGTTGGCTGAATAATGTACAACGCGGGGGAGAGGCTTGTCCACATCTACGTCTCGGCTGTGAAGAAAGAAAAAAATAGGAAGGATGGGATTGAACGCCCACCTGACAGACGAACGAGGAATGAAGCTATGTCGAGGACGTTGGTGGGGTACCTTTGTGCATAGTCATCCATCTTGTAAGTCTTCCCAGATTGGTCCTGGACGACATCCACAAGGGTGTTGACTGCGCTATCGGAATTCTTCGGTGCCGGGCCATAGCTTCGTCGTCAATTAGGTCAGCATCGTCAATGTTGAAAGCGGGGTGCGACTTACAGCACAGGGACTCGGAGAACGACAACATCACTCACACTCAAGACGGCCTTTTCGCCAGCAAGCTTGGTAACGCCGTACTCTTGCAACGGGTTCTCCGCGCTGCCAGGTTTGTAAGGCGGGTTTCTCCCATCAAAAACATAATCTACATTTCAGGGCGCCTTCTGCGTGAGAAAGTACCGTATCCACCAGGATAGCCGTACCTGTGGAGATGTATACAAGGGTGGCATCCTTCTCCCTGCAAATTTGAGCGAGTTGCCCAGGCACGTCCTGGTTGAGCTACACGGG
>JBBPMO010000186.1:0-41783 GCA_038090315.1 Xanthoconium stramineum | reverse complement strand
CTCAAGATGTCACTCAACATGCATCTGTGTACCATACACCCAAAGAAGCAGGACGATGTGAGCGTGTAAATCTGCAGCTGGCAGTGACGTCGTCTCTTTGACTCGGACTAGCAGGATCAATGCTTGTCTGGATGACTTACCGAGTATTCTACAGGTTATGAGCCCTGCCTGAAGCCCCTCAGTAACTGACTGGCTCACTCACGACATGGCCAACATCGTCAAGTTGAGGTCAGACGGTCGAAATTGGTCGGAATGGCGCGACTACGCACAGAAGTGGGCCGAGATACAAGGCACAGCCAATTACCTCAGCGGGAACCCCAACGAACCTATTCAGCAACGCGCGCGACGGGATCCTCAGGCGTGTTATCGAGGTTATTGTCCCGAAAACCATTTCCATAAATTTCGACACTTGGACACGGCACGGGAATACATCGACTACCTAGTAACGGAACAGTTCGACAAACCGCCACGCCCACAAACGGGTGAAACGCCGCGCGGGCGAATCGAAGAAGCCGCAGCCGCAGCCCAGGAACCGGGCACAATGACCACGAACCACAGAACTGGCGGCGTAAGCCTCGCGACCCCGGCGAGCGGCCCACAACACCACCATGCGTTCGTTAAACCCACAACACCCCAGGAAAGCGCGTCAACAGTCACACTGCAAAGGTTTCTGTGCGACACGAGATCGCACAGAGCAGCGGATGTCGAGCGAGGGGGTGAGGCGGACAATGAAGCTGGTCAGAAACCCGAAACGGAGACTCAGCAGGCTGACGACGCAGCCGCTGACATCGCAAACCCGCACGCAACATGCGCTGAGCCCACAGCGTCAGTGGGCACGTCGCAGAACCCACCAGACTAATCCGAACCACTCTCGAGGGTGAGCGAAACGGTCCAGAGACGACCGGCGGCGCTGGAGAGAGGGACCGAGAGATCGACGAGGGCGAGAGGAGAGGCACGATACATCAGCCGGACGAGCCCGTGGAAGACCCAGACAATGCCGAGGCCGCTTGGGATCAAGACGACCAGTCGACATCATAACAACGGATCCAGCGAGACCGTCGGAGGACCCTGTAGACGTGACGGGCGACGATGAGTGTCGTCCAGACGAGCCCACAGAGCCACCCGACGAGCGAGACGACGAGTGGAATGTCGAGGGGGCCCAGTCGAGCGAGGTGGAGGTGTCGAGAGTGTCGACGGAGGGCGTAGAGGTCATGGGCGGCGGCGACGACGAACGTTGACCGGAGGTGCTGATAAACCGCCAGACGGCGATGACCCAGCGCGCATGTCGGGAGATCGCGTAGACGCAACGACCGAGTCGTGCAGCAGCGAAGACCTGCGAACGAAGTCAGAAGGCGACGACAACGCACCTAGAAGAGCCTGATGCGAGATGGAGCATACGGGCGGGTGTACGAGCGATCCTGACGGAACCGGGCACGCGAAGGCAGGCCGTTCGGTCCAATGGAGTTGAGAGAGGGCACGCAGGGTGTGGGAGAGATCACCGACGATGGGTGGACACAAGGCGAACCCCACGAACCATGCGACGCACTGTAATATGCAGTGCGTGGCCCATCCACATCCATGTAGACCCAGGTGGTGATACTTTCACCGACCGAACCGAACACGTCGCATTCGAGAGCGAGAGCGAAGCAGGCATCGACGAGGTCGGGAGAGCAAGCCTAGACGTCCAGGATGAGGCGGAGAGGTCGAGGACGCGTCAAGGTGACGCGATCGAAGGGGAGAGAACGAGCGCATTGGCGCATGGACGGACGACGATGAGTGCCGTTTGATGCAATATGTCACAGTTTGTCACATTGTGACAGTGTCGCGGCATGAGGCCAGCACTGCCACACCGAGGCCCGCGCCACACAAAATCCTAGTCCCACTATTATTACGCGATCCCACTACTCTTGCGGACAGCTCCAATCCCATTCCCACTTCTGTCGGACTCCTCGGAGGATGTGTGGAAATTTCTTGGTCAAACTGTCAATAACGAAATCTGGAGTTCCAGTAACCGACGAAAACAACTCCTCATGCAAGTCGCACAGTAAAGTTCAAGTTGTGTAATGCCAAGCCATGCCTAGCTTGCGACTCATCGCGGCAACTCGAGCGTGGGCTTTGACTCGGAAGCACCATCCTCACGCGCTTATTAAATCTGGTAACGATGGGAATAGTTTAGCAGAACCTGTATCACGGGTTGTCACAGCTTGTTCAACAAAGGTAGAGTGACCATGTTGGACATTTCCTGGTTTGGCCTTCACATGATGCAGGTACGGCTAGGGTTAAAATCAGCTCAACATACCGAAAATACCTCACACACATCGACCATTGAATCTTGACGGCTGGAATGCGGGGTACCTCTAGCGCGACCGGGAGGAGTTGGAGGATTTTCCCGCGCTGAAGACTACATATAAAACCTACAAGCGAACGCGTAATGTCCCTGTTGAACCATACTCGGTCTCTTCCCTCTTTTCCCGTGAATATTCAGAAGACGATATGCCAACTGCCATTGGTGCTCCTGTTGGGGTCCAGGGTGCTTCAGCGTTGGCGCGTTTGGTCGACCCAAAGAGAAAGTGGTATAATAACAGACGGTGGGTGCTCATGTAACAGTGGTGGTGCTACTTCATGCTCACTTTGCTGACAGTCTGATTACACTGCATTTGTGGACTGTCCTTCTGTATGTCTAGCCCAAAAAACATTCACGTGTAATATCGTTGTTGCTAACAACGTGATATCACCCAGTCTCATTACCTCGTTCACCAATGGTTACGACGGTAGCATGTTGAATGGCTTGCAGAGTCTTAAACAGTGGGAGTCTGCTTTCGGCTATCCGTCAGGTGGAAAGCTCGGTCTGTTCAATGCCATCCAAGTGCGAACGTCGTAAAACGCTGTTGAGCATGCCTGCTGACCATACGGGCATAGAATATCGGTGGATTGGCAGGTTATCCTTTTGCCCCCTATGTGTCAGACGGTATCGGCCGTCGTCGGGCCGTGTGGTTGGGTGCGACTATCATGCTGGTTGCTGTTGCTCTTCAAACTGCTTCGCAATCCATCGCTATGTTCATCGGGGCCCGTTTCTTGATTGGCTTTGGCCTCACCTTCGCTGGTGAGTCAACAAAGATTCGACCATACGGTCTCAAAGCTGAGGAACGTCCGCAGCCAACGCAGCTCCCTTACTTGTTACGGAGATCTCATACCCCACATACCGCGCTCCTTTGACGTCCCTATACAATTCCCTCTGGATTTCTGGCTCCATCGTGTATGTTATTTTCCTACTTGATGTACTCCTACTTTTTTCAGCTCACGGCAATCTTTATTAGTGCCGCATGGTCAACGTATGGTACCTTCAAGACGAACAGCTCATGGGCCTGGCGGTTACCTTCATTGCTTCAAGGCCTTCCTTCTATTCTGCAATTTGCCCTGATTCTATTTGCGCCCGAGTCACCTCGTTGGCTAGTCAGCAAAGGTCGCGAAGACGAGGCCTTGAAAACCCTTGCCTACTACCATGCCGACGGCAATGAGTAAGTGTATAGCAAACCCGACCCTATTCTCGCTTAGTCTGCCTCCAGCTCAGACCCTCTCGTGCAATATGAATTCAAGGAAATCAAGGCTGCAATCGAGTTCGACCGTACGGTTGCTAACAATGTCGGTTGGAAGTCCCTCATCGCTACTCCTGGAAATCGCAAGCGTATGAACATCATCATCGCCATCGCCTTCTTTTCGCAATGGTCTGGTAACGGTCTTGTCTCGTATTACTTGAACAAGGTCTTCGACCAGATCGGTATCACTGGTACAGGCACACAACTCCTCATCAATGGTATTCTGCAAATTTGGAACTTGGCTTGGGCGATATCCGCCTCCTTCGCGGTCGAGCGTCTGGGTCGTCGGTTCCTGTTCCTGCTTTCTGCCGCTTTGATGACGCTGTTCTATACCGCGCAAGCAATTTGTTTCTCCCAGTATGCTCAGCATGAGACTACTGCGGCTGGACATGCGGTCATAGCCTTCATCTTCCTCTTTTACGCCGCGTATGACATTGCATTCACTCCGCTCATTGTCTCTTACACGCTCGAAATATTGCCGTTCCATCTCCGTGCCAAGGGGTTCAATATCTTCAGCTTTGTCATTTCAGTCGCCCTTATCTTTAATCAGTACGTCAACCCCATCGCATTGGATGCCCTCGGATGGAAATACTATGTAAGTCGCGCTCGATGTCCATTCATGACGGACCATCGTACTTACAGCCGTGTGACGGACCTAGCTCGTGTATGTCTGCTGGCTCGCTTTCGAATTTGCTTTCTTGTGGTTCTTCCTTGTCGAGACCAAGGGCCGGACGTTGGAGGAGACAGCGGCGCTGTTCGATGGCGAGGATGCCCTCGAAAAGATCACACAACAGGCAGAGGCTCGCGACGTGCGCGAGGATTCCCCAATCGAAAAGCAGAGTGCATGATGTGCATGATACCCACCTCTTCCTCTCTCACGTATGCCCCCCTCTCATCCCTCCTTGTCACGTTTCGACTGGCGGGCTATTCGTGTATTTTCAAGTTTTCGTTTCGGATTTTCGTTGGATATTACTGTCGTCCATTAGTCTCTAGCTATTTCCCCCTCGCGATGTCTCTCAACATCCATCTGTGTACTATACATCGAAAGAAACCAAGTTCCATCTATCATTCGCTGAAACACAATGCATGATCATATTTTCCGACATGGTTCGATGGAATCGAGATGAGCGACATCGCGCAGTATCACAGGTCGATGATCACACGACTGCTTATCTACTTATCAAAGCAGAAAACCGTCCCATCGGGCAGGTATTATTGCGCACGCTGACATGCCATCATCACCTGTGCCGCATCTATTCAAGTCCAGTACGGATCTTGTACGTCCACAAAGTCACATTGCTCCCCCCCCACACACAGCCGGTCATCAAACGCGGGTCTCATGACATTGACATGTTCCCCCGGACCACGCCCAACGGTCGATTCCGCAGCCCAAGTGCACCCGACGCGTTCAAAGTTCAGAGTTTGAAATACGCGAGCGCGTATAGGGGGGGAGACGTCAAGGACACCGGTTGTGGTTGACAGCGTAAATGACCGCACAACGCCCGTTCACGGCCCGATGGTCCGCCAAGTATATGTACATCGATAACACCTGGGTACACGGTGATGCCATACCCGCGGAACCATCTGCTCGTTCACGGGATCCTTTGTTCCTGGACCATAAATAAAAGTCCCCCCGTGACCGATTAACCAATCGCCCTATCTGCGTTTCGCGACCAAACGCACTCAAGCTGACGTGCCTCAATATCAATCATGCTCGTAAGACGGCGGAAGAAGCAGCTCGTTGCTACTTCTTTGACCGTAACGGATTGGCAGGAAGGCAACGCTGAGTAATTCGGAGAGATGTATCCAATTCGAGTCAAGGCACCACGACCTTGTCCCGAGGAGAGCGGGAAGGAAGGGGAAAGTTCAAAAAGTACTCGTATTGAGTAGCTATAGAAGCTTCGAGTCGCGCCTGGACGACAAATTATGAGCGCGACAACTTCTGGGCGGCCACGTAAGCGAACCGCAAACCAGTGGCCTAAGTTTTGGGTTGAGCGAGTACATATGTAAGTGCTTTCTAGCTTCCCACACGACAATCGTGAAAATGAGCAATTCAGGTCCGGCTCGCAAGGCAATTTCAAGCACAAGAAGCATCGATGGATAAGCACGCAACGTAAGAATCTCGTGCATCTACACGCGATGTCCGAATTCGTCCGATCACTGAGTTCGTCAGGCGCAATAACGTCCCAACCTCCCAGGAGTCCCCGAGAAGATTAAGTCAATGTAGTATATGGACAGACCTACTGTGACAATGGGGGGAAAGAGAAGAGAGCGAGATAAGAAAGGAGGAAGTACAAAAAAACGAACGGATCAGGCTGTCAAATGCCTCGCAAACACAAAGATGGCTAAGAATGAGAAGAAAAAACGACGTGAGCAAGGATCCACGACATCATTCACCGTCACTTTAGAAAAGATGGTACACATGGGAGGAAAAGAGCGTTGATGGTCTCCGCCAAGTGGAGAGTAACGAGAGGGTCATGTCCGAAGTGAACGAATAGATACGTAGGGATTGTGATGTGGTGATCGCTCTCCTTGCCAAGGTACCATGCAAAGCGGGTCCATCGTTACCTCAACCTCGTCTTCAACCAATGCTCCATCACGTCGCTTAGTTCTGGCAGCCCCGACAACAGAGAGGGCTGATGCGAGGTCTGTCGTCGTTCCCATCATTATAAACCATCCCTTTGGCAAGACATAGCCAGCCGTAACCGGACAACCGAAAAGAAACATAATTAAAGGAGAGAAAATAAACATGAAACTGGATCAAGAAAGATGAAGGAAGGCTCCACCTGACTCAACCAGTCTTGCTATTTCCCTTCTTCTGTTTGCGAGGCGGCGTCACTGGTCGTCCCATGTTCATCCCTCCATACGGGTACTTGGCTTTTTTCTCAGCGGGTTTAAGGATCTTTGGCCGTGTCACTGACTTGCTCGCTCATGATCACGTGACAACTCACTTGGAAGGAACACAGCAAAGTCTCGTCGACACTCATCATGGCACCAGCATTGTCGAATTCCCCACAATAATTCGGTGCTGAGAATAAAGTAACAAGATGTCGTTTTGCGAAGAACTCGTAGCCATCTTCCACGACCTGTGACACGTCAGTGATCCAAGCGATAGAGTAACTGACTGAAACGTGCCTGATGTGCCCTGCAAATGAGGTCCATGTCATGTTTCTGTAAGAATCTCGAGACGACGTCTGGCCCAAACGTAAACGACACGCCTCGGTCGTTCTCAGACCACCCAGTGATGTCTTTGTCTGGGTCTGACCATAGAAGGTCACAAAGTAGTCCTGTACGATCGGTGAGATAATTGTTCAAAACATGTGGGATGTATACGCACCAGTGTCTGGAACGTCTGTTGGTCTCATGACCCTTCGTATTTGCTCCATTGATTGAAGATCGGGGGACAATCCCCCGTGCATGGTGAATATCTTCTCGTCGATGATGGCAGCGATGGGTAGACAATTAAAGCAATCAGTGAACGTTTTCCATAGCTTGATGTTGTACCGCCGTTTGCCTAGGCTCCGCTTTCAATACCCGATAATGTATCAGTGTGACGAGAAGGACAACACACATTCGTCATAAAACCCATAAATACGGTTGATGCTTGCACACTCGTGATTTCCACGAAGGATGAAAAAGTTTTCAGGGTACTTGATCTTGTATGCGAGGAGAAGGCATATGGTTTCGAGGGATTGCTTGCCCCGGTCGACGTAGTCGCCGAGGAAGAGGTAGTTTGCTTCTGGTGGGAAACCCCCATACTCGAAGAGTCGCAAAAGGTCATAGTATTGACCATGGATGTCACCTGTCGGGCATCAAGACCGAATGAGTCATCACAAGAACGCCGGGTACAAAGCAATGACAACGAACCGCAAATCTTGATGGGTGCTTCTAGTTCCAATAGAATTGGTTGGTTTATGAAAATCTCGCGTGCTTTCGTGCAGAGATATTTGATTTCGTACTCTTGTAGTTGCACGGGTTTGCCTGGTCGGTTACCGCGCACTGTTATAAAAATGGGAAAAAACGGGGCGACCGTCAATATTTCCGTCGAGAAAGGAGAGCGTAGTCTGGAGTGAGAATGCGCAGGGCTGGCCCGAGGGATGCACCATCCGCTCTGGGCGACTTTTTCCACCGACCCACGCCGACACATTGCGACACTGCCGCATGCTGTGGTGATGACTCCACCCTACAAGACGCCCTAAACCCAACCTCGAGACCAGCTTCCAGAACCCCCCGGCGAAGACGGCGCGGGTGACGTTTTGCATACCCTCCTCCAGCTTCTGCGCGACTCCCGAAAGACGACCCAGTCACAGGCACACGCCACCCACCTTCTAACAACCGGTCGATGACCGAGTCCAGATCGATGTCCGTCGCAGAATCGGCCATAATGTGCAGTCGTATTTGGTATGGCGTGAATGAAAGAGGTGAATGTTGGTGGAAAAAACAAGTGGTACGCAATAACGTGAATCCTTTACGGCTGCGCTGCTATGGCGAATTTTGGCGAGAAAGTATTGAGAGGGGAACGCTTGGGCAATGGCTTTCGTTGGCTGCCAGAACCAGGAGGAGGAGAAAGAACCGTTGAAAAGAAAATCGATGAGAGTACGGATACAAGATAACGGAGGAGCTCGTTTGATGCGACGATGGCCAAAGGCAAAAACCGAACGTGGTATTCACAGCAAAAAAACCGTGGGAAAATTATAAAGCGTCCCTTATTCCGCGCAAAAAAAAACATATAGTTTGTAGTAATCTACTGTGTAGGATGCCAGTGTCCAGTGATATAAATCTAGGGTGGCCCAGACGGTCGTTGTCCAGACGTACCTTCTGCCTGTGAGCGTCGCGCACGCCGTCGCCGCCGCCTGAATCGCAATGAGCCGACGAACCGACGCTAAGAAAAATACTGACCTCGGAAACACTGGACCCCGCGGCATCGGTCGTTGATCAAGGTCCAACGCGATGTTGGTCCCAGCGTGGAGCCCCTGCAAAGCGATCAGATCCACAGCGCCAGACTTGCAAATTGCATACCTCTATCCATTCCACGACGGCAGGTATATCCGGAGCCTGCAGCAAAAACTGCTCCCCTTCTAACCTCACTCGGATCACGTGTTTCCGCTTCAGATAGTCGTTCCCCAAACCACTCTCTGCGTGCTGCAAGGTATATGCGCGTAATAGGTCCGACCTGGGCGGTTTGGATATCTCCCCATTACGCCACGGCGTTCGACCCGTTGCCACGGAAAGGAAAGTGAGTCGCGAAGCCGAGCGAGGCGGTGGCGGCTGAGACAATCGCTGAGTCACCGGACTCGCTCGCCCTGTGGACTCATGCAACGACGAACGGCTGTCTTGCGTGTCCACAGGTAGTAGCTCGAGTTCACGGGACTCATGACGTGAACTTTCCGCAACGCTTGTCTCCGCCCGAGTGGAGCTGGAAGTCCTAAAGGGCGACAAGAAGCTCGCAGCCGACACGCGTTTTGCCTGTCTGGGCGTGGATATCATCGGAGATTGGGTTGTCAACGATGATTGAGACCCGGTTCTTCTGCTCACTAGCGGGACAGATGTCGATCCTGCCGAGGACTCAGACTGCGTGACAGGTATTGGGGGCTCGTCAATCCCCAGCTTCTCTGACCTTTCGGGTTGATCTTCCGGATCTTTCTTCCGCGTCCGGGGTGGATTAGGACCAGCCACGTCACCAGCGCCCACGTGCTTCTCCCACCAGTCGCCCAGAACACCCGCACCACTCGCACCGGGAGGACACTTATATACCCGAAAGGTAGTCCCTTCAAGCTCGCACACCACTCGTCTCCACTTGCGATCCTTTGCCTGCACACCAGGGGAACTGAACTCCATCTTACGAGGCATGATGGCTATGAGGTGCAGGGAATTGCTGTAGGGCGGTAGTCGCTCTTGCTCCTCGTCCTCGTGGGGGGCAAGGCGACCCTCCCTTGAACGTGAAGTGAAGGCAGGATACGGTGGAGGATCCGAGGTGGGACGGAAAGTGGGCATAGAAGTGCGTCGGAGTAAACGTCCGATTGCCTCTGTGTCGCTTTCCTCCGACTCTTCATGAAATTCGTGCCCTGAAGCTAATGCTAGGTTGGATCCCGCCACCTCCCTAGGCCGACGGGATCGCTGTGCGCGCCGAGTGGAACCAAGGTTGATCATGCTCCGCGAGCCAACGCGGTAAAGACTCGGTTTGCTCTCTAACCCCGTTCTAGGTATCGGAGCGTCAGGATCTAGAGTCTGCCGCCGAGTAACTTTAGCAATAGGTATGTTGGGAGAGAGCAGATGTAACGCTGGCGATATATGCGATGTCGCACCATCGATGGACTGGACAGAGGAATCGCTCTGAGTCGACACCAGAGAGATGGGAGTTTCTGTCGGAGATTCTTCATCTGTCATGCGCCGTTTCTGCGAGCTCTTGAGGCTCTGAGTACCCGATAGACCAGCGCTAGGGGGTTCATCGTCTTCATCGTCACTTTGATGAACGCTCGAGGCGTCAACGAATTCTTCTTCGTCTCCATCGTCTTCTTCTTCTTCGTCTGAATCCCCTAACGTCGCATTCTCGTGATCCGCTTGACGTTCAGCGTTACTACGACCATGTCTGGACAACGAAGGCATACTTCGCAGGCGTACCCTCTGCCTTGGCAGCGCGTCTGAGACAGCGGATGATGTTGTTGGCAATGCGGGTAAATTGAGTAATGGCAGAGGTTGTCTTGTTATTATCGAGGGCGATAACCGGAGACCACGCTCCACCGTGAGACGGAATGGCGGAGGCAAAGGGGCGGTATGGTGAGGCAACAAGGCGGGTCGTCCCTGGGTGGTCTCCGAGGTGGGATCCTCCGCAGATAGTGGCCGGATCCTCGAGGGGATACACGAGTCAGAAAAGGTTGATGACGTGAGGTCCGTCATTGGGTTCATCAAAGTGTCGTCATGGGGGAGGTCACTCCCCGAAAGTCGTGGTGTGTCGTTATTTAATGTGTCTTGCACAGCTTCCTCGTTGAATTTCGTTTCTGGAGAGACGTTGGATACATTGACCCGCGGTGGGATCTCGGGGCTCAACCCAGAAGATCGGGCAAGTTGCGTGTCAGCGTCAAGGGTCATGTCTGACTGAAAGAACAAGGGTGCTGGAGCAGGTAGGCTTCCAGGTGCGGTTTGACTCCCCAATCCTGCCTGAAAGAAGAGCGGTGCAGCATCGTGACCAGTAAAGGTAGACTCGACGGGCGCAGAGCGCAAAGAATCCCAAGCGGAGTGACGTCTAGGACGTATGCGGGGCGAGTTGCCGCTAGCAGAAGCATCTTGTGACGAGTCATCGGTATCCATGGGATTAGGGCCGTCTTCTACCCTCAGCCCGATGAACCGTGAGATGTCTGGCTTACGCAAGAGGTCGACGGAGGAGTGTGCACGCTGAAAGTCTTGTGCAGGTAGAGTCACAGGGGGGACAGTGCCTTTCGACTTCCTGTCGCTTTTCCGTCCTTGCAGGGCGAATTTCTTGAGAAACTGGAACGCACGAGCCTTACCGGTAGCAGTAAGCAGGCAAATTTCAAACGTGGCCGACACGCAAAGGGTGAGACTGCTCATACCTGGAATGGCGACGAACGCGCTGGTGGCATCTGGTCGCGAGGCGTGTGGTCCATCGTGGTGGTTAACATGAAAGGAAAGGACAGCCTGGCCCGGCGCTACCTGAGGACGGACACGTTTTCGAGGAGCCGAAACTCGTTTAGTTAATTTCTGTGCGTCTTGGGCTGTGAGAACAGGTTGACGTCTCTGAAGAACAACTTACGCTAGTAATACAAACTCACGAATGATGGAAAGTTAAGCTGACAGCTCAAAAGTCTTAAGACGTGCTGTGCTGAAAAATGGAGGACATGGGGAAGCGGATCGGTAATACAATCGTGACACAAACATAGGGTCATTTCCTTTTATGTCCAAGAACCCACGCGCACGAGTCATGACAAAAGCATTGACCTAGACTCGTGACCAATCCGTCTATGAGGCAAGCCGCTATCGACGGCTTGCCTCATAGACGGATTGGTCACGAGTCTAGCATTGACCAGCGGTCTCAACCGGGAGTCGTCCCTGTTCCAGTGAACACAAATCCGGTTACCACGGCATTGCAACCGCGCTCTGCGCAGCACCTAAAAGGACATTCGTATAGAGCGTCCCCATGAAAACGAGATCCCCGAAATTGGCCCATTATCAAATAGTCACCTGCTGAGCGCAAATAGACTCCCAGCGAATATTCTTATCTGTGGCGTTGCGACAGCGGCCAGACATTGTCCCGCGAGACAGCTCCATAAAGCTGCCTGACGTCATCTCGAGCTTAGTTCTAGAATGTTTTTTGGACACTTCGGATCAGGTGGTTCCGGTCAACGAATGAAAACAAAGCACAATGGCCTTCGATCATTCCCTCGGCGTCAAGCATGCCGAGAGACGCTTCGGCGATCTCAAGGATGAGAGAAGAAATCCAAAGGGCATAGCGATTGTGCCCTCCGATCAACTGAACGATGCAGACACGTTGATCATCACACTCATAAAAGGCGGAGTTCTTCACTGTGGCAATCAACATCACGACAATAGACAGATGGCGGGCGCCCACCCCTATACATAATACCAATAAGGGTCTCCTTGGAGGCGATGGTCCTCGAAAGGGGCCTATTTTTGACAGCGAAAACGCGGGAATTCCCACAACAGGTGGAACGTCCTCCGGGAAGAAGCCACACACTTATACCCAGGCCAGACTTCCCATCAAACCTAAAGCCACGATATGCTTACTGATCGTAGATACGTATACTCCCCCAGGTCGTCGGTGGGGACCAACTTATCACGCCTTTGTAATAAAGAGAGCTACCTTGTTGGGGTCAGACACAGCCTGTGACAAGAAATCTTCAACTGTGAGTTAATGGTTTAGAATGTGATAAAAATCCGACCTTAGCTGAAAGTCTGTGTGCATCAATGTTCGATTCACTAGCATTAAACATGATGTCGATACGTTCATGTCATCATCTCTTCGTTCGATTTCTCGAACTGACTGGCAGTCATGCCGGGAAGCTGCATCTTGTGGCCAGCGGTGGGACTAGCGATAGTTTGCATGATGTGCAACAGGTCCCTGCTGAGAAAGTGCCACGTGGTATTAGCAACTGTCGGCGAGACGGTGAGAAATCTACCTTGCCTGCTAATCACGACGAATGATTCTTAGATTCTCATACCTAAATCACCGATCCGAGTAGCTATTATCGTGCGGCACAGAACAAGCTGTATCTAGTCTGACCTATGGGCCTTCCGCGATGGGCATCAATGATTAATCCGAGGAGAAGACCGGAGGTGGTAACACGGATGAGGTATGCGCCATACGCAGATAAGTGATGTTAGGGGACTAGCAGAATTGTTTAGGACCACGGGCCTGCGCGGGTTGCGGTCTCCGAGGGTGCGTTTCAGGTTCTCCATGAGTTGACTTGTCTTTGAACCCGCATTATTTCAGGCTCCCATCCAGATTCGGTATTACAAAACCGTTGAAATGCGCTGCGGTAATACGGAATCAGCCAGTACCGGGTTGCAGCTGCCGCCGCATTGAATCAAAACGCGCCTGGCAAAACTATTGGTTGCCGCCGCCGGGTTCTCGGCCATATCCCTTGGATGGCAACGCATCCCGAAGTATGCTCTATCAAGGAGGTGCCAGTGGGTAGTGAGGAGTTAAAGGATTGCGTACCTCCTGTCATTGGCAGGACTGAGGTATAGGCTGTATATATGTCACCAAATGCACGAAATCGAATAACTGCTCGACTTCACAACTTTTTTCTTCTTCGGATCTGGAAGGACTTGTGCTTTAAACTCTCTTCTACAAGCTCACACGAAAACAGCAAGAAGAAGTGATGTTTTGAGGTCGCCGGCACATAATCAATACGATGAGGTCGAAATCGATAGGAAATGCATAATGTCACGAACGGCATAGAAGCCGTGTTAAGGGACCGACTTACTCCGATTTGAATACTGTGTGCTAGGATTCACGCTCCGCTTCGGTGACACCCCTTGTTACGCTGAAATGGTTGATGTTGAATAGCATCCCAGTTCTCTTCTCAATGAGCAATCGGGCAGCTTAGAAACCATCTACTGGACCTATAGGACGTGGCCCAAGCGAACCAGCACGTAGCGCTTACCAGATCACTTTGGATCTGGCCGATGATGTCTGTACGTGGCCACTCATGGACCACCTTTCGGTCCACTGCACCCTACACAACTCAATTTTCATCGTTTTAACGGTTCTCTGCGTACAGATACATTGTGTTCTAGATCCTTCAGGTGTCCGATCAGTAAAATCTATAGAATTACGAGTTGAGGATGTGATTGTCCATTTGATGGTGACTATTCATTTTGGTGATAGTATGACCGCTATACCCAATTCCAATGGGACTCCCACGTATGAATCTCGCCGTAACGACCGCATCGTGCTTCCTCGTGGCTACCAATCTTTCTGGCTCCTTATTTCACATGTCTAACCCATATATACAGCCTACGGAAGCGTTTCCAAGCAGTCGCCGGTTGTACTCGCATCTGTCAATTTCAATTCCCCCGAAGTATATATATCCTGCCTTCATGGATATGATGGCGATCGTTACATTGATAGTGCAAAAGGAGTTTCATCAACATCGCGAGTGATACCGCAAGAAGGGCCACTTTCGTATTTCGGCGAGAGCTGGGCGCTGGAGCTTGAACATCCTGTGTGCGGACGGTTAGTACCTAGGACATGCAAACTCACTCCGCGGGGTGCGCTGCAACATCCTGTTCGAGACTACTACCCCACAGCCGGAGCTAGCCGGAATTACTGTCACAGATCTCAACGAGCGTTAGCCCATCAAAATGCCAGTTACGTCCTTTGCTTGAAACGTGATTTAGGTGCCCTATCGGTATCATGCCCAGCTAGCAACTACCACTGTGATACTATTCTGTTCTAAGGCATCCTCCACCTCCATCTTCGAGCAAACAAGATGGTAAGCGCACTCGTACAGTTTCTTGTGTCGTGTGGTGACTGATCGCACCATAGGCTTCCCCCATTCCATCCTCGTCCTCGTCACCCTCCCCGGTGAGTCTACCTGCAAGGGTCTCTCATGGAAAACTCACTCCTTTACCAGTGGTTTCGCCTTCTAGCTCCGTTCAGAGCCTTATGGTCGCGCAGGCGCACCAACTACAATCCTGCATCTGACTTCATACCTTCGAGCCACTCGGCTCTTTGCCCTGCGACTCCCGCTAGCCATGTCCCCACTGAAGCCGACTCGATCTTTGCTCCCTCCTCAACTTTCGCAGGCTCCACAGATAATCTGATCCATCGTGATTCCACTCTACCGAAAGATGGTCACGTTGCAGTCTCGTGGCTACCACCACCTTCATACGATTTGTTTCAAGAGGTCCCTAAAGTCACGATCAAGACCTTTCTTCCCGAATGGGGCGCAGGTGACTTGCTGACAGCCCCCCCTGAAAGCTCTGAGGGCTTGGAGCTCGTCGCACTGACTCACGGCAAGTGGTGGGCTGAGTATCAGCACGAGTTTCTGCTTCTGCAGGTTCTGAATACAAAAACAGGGTGCGTTGCCCCATTAAACTCTGTTCGTCCCATCTCACGTCCGTAGACTTACATTACACCTCGTCGCTGAGAGAGACATTGACAAGTCGCGCGCGATTTCGACGACCGTAGGGCGAGCCGAGGATACGCTCTCCATTATTTCAGAGGAGGATCTGAACAAGAACTGCAAGAATATTATCACGGTCTCCCGCGCGGTCTGGCATCGCGCTCGTCCACCAGTCAGCTTCACCCTGACTATGCAGCCTTTGGGAGTAACTGCTATTATTTTGCAGCGGTCGCACGTCTCGCAATCGAGGAATATCACTCGAATTATCAGCCTTTGCGGGACGGTCCCTTGTCAAAGTCATCCAAGGGATCGAGATGGTGCTCGTTGCAGATCGTCTCTCCGCCGTCTGTTTACAGGGACGTATTGCGTGTTGTTATCCTTTTTTATGAGAGATACGCTACGAGGGATGCGGACGGCAAGGACAAAGGTTGTGGACCTTCCTCTCACAGTAAAAAATAAATTATCGTATATTAAATCGGTGTATTATTTCAAGAGGTTGACCATGCAAGTGTTGGGAAGTGCAGCCATACATCATGATGGGTCAAGCCCTCTTGGCAAAGCAGACAATATCGGAACGTGGTCGAAGCTGCATTTACTGTAGGGAGCATCACTTTCCAGGTGGGTGATTTCGCCACGGGTTTTGGTCCCAGCTTCCTCTTACGAGACTTGAAATTCTTGTCGGCCGTATGGTAGAACCGGTAGTATACGGGTGAACGTTTAAATCAAGACCATATCCCGACATCTGGTGTCGAAGTAAAGTGGACTCAGAAATGGAACTGTTCGGAACTACCGGTCCTTGTTGACAGCTCGACTGCCTCGACACGTGGCAACAATGGAGGCAGTTACTTGGTCCCGATACATCGAGATACGTGTCAAGTGTCAAGATGGGACACGAGTGATGCCGGTGAACAGGGATACAACACGAATCCGTGGCGCAGAAAAGTCGCTTGGCTACACTCACTCGGCATGGTGGCACCGTGGCAGAAAAAAATCCGACACTGAGGCACGGACGAATCTCGCGATTTGCGGAGCACAAGAATGCGGCAGCCAAGCACGAAGCGTAAATGGGAATGCAATTAATGACACGGTAAACATGTCTAGAATGGAAGCTTCCCGCCTGACGATTTGGAGGGCTTGAGGGGGTTCGGTCGCCTCCTCTTGTAATACTGAGGAAGAGATAGTGTAAGGAGCTACGCAAGGACAAGGTGACGAGACGGGAAAAACACTCGCCTGCTTGTAGCGCTGGATACGTTTTGCCATGTCTCGCATGAGCATCTTGCGTTTCAAAGCCCTCTTCTCTGCTACCCGCTCCCATTTATGGCCCTTGAACATACGCTTCTTGCCTGCGTAAAGCCTGTTACCAATCTCCGCTCCGGGCACCTTGCGCTCCTTCACTTCACCGACCCATTCGATAGGCTGGGACCACTGCCCCTGCGAGCCGTTCGCATCCGTCTCAATGTGAGTTTTGGACTGAGCCAGCGGCTGAGACGACGGTTGTGCCCTGGCAAACGAAATGGCTGCAAGGTGCGCGGCAGACGTCTTCGGCGCGGGTGGGAGCAAAGCCAAAGTGCCCGACGCGCGGGCCATTTTGATGAGGTCTGCCTGCTGGCGCAAAGAGTATTTTGGCGGCGCCCATCGACCCGTCTGCGGGTTCTTCGTGGGGATGAACGGGTTGGCGCGTTTCGGAAGATTGTTCGTCGACGGTTCCGGCGCGACGCGAGTGGGTTGTGAAAAGTCGAACTTGAAGAGATCGAAGGTAGATGTCGGGGCTGTCTTAGGAACGGGAAGAGAAGGAGGAGCTCTTGCCAGCTCCCTGAGCCTGAAGTGTTTGATGGCTTTGGCGGCCATGGAAGAAGGGAAGAAGATTTGACTACTAAGTAGGGTTAGGGTTTACATGTTCACCCCCGGGCCATACTTAGGGTTTACCATCTCTGTTCTCGAGAATCCTTCGCTCGACGACATGTAGAGGGCAAGAGAGACGCTGGCCATGCTGCCTTGGACGTCGCACCGTGTCAGAACCTTTCCTTCACCGCCTTTGGTAGCGACTGGACTAGTAGTTAGATCCCCTTATCTGGTCCTTTGCTTCAACCGTAAACGAGGACAGAGCAAAGGTGAGCCACCTCGTGGTTAACGGTATTCTTGCTGAAATGTTGGCAGACACAATCATCCCCTGCTCATGAATGGGCAATTAATTAATCACTTCTTGGTAAGTACTCTTCCCGGGCCCGGGAACCCCAAGGAGTCCAACTTGAATTTACATCACGTCTGTCGAGACCCATTTCCTAACGTCAAAAATCTGGAATTGATTGCCTTGGACCTCCATTTTCCGGCCCACTTGAAATATCTTACTTGGCTGGCAGCTACACTTGAGTTCAATAGCCACACTAGATGCTGTGTCCCATCCATCACCCTAGGAGGGCTGTTCTCTTTCCTTTTGCGACTAGCTGAGGCAGTCCATCGATACCAGGGAGATTCCACAGCAGACCAGGGTGAATGTGTGCCTTACCACTGTCTCATCTCTCTGGTTCCCAGATCCACCCGTCCGTGATGCACGTCTAGTGGCAAAATTGCTCGGAGCATCTCCTATTCCGTCGGATGCATCGACGCAAATTTTCTTCTCATCCCATCCATATTACTATCGACCTCTAGAGGAATATGAAATGATTTGGGAGAAGGTCAACAGGTACATACCTGGAGGCAGACTAACGTTGCGTTGAATAGAAATATATGTTACCCAACCAACTTCGAGACATGATACGAGCTGACGGATATCCCACCACAGAAGATGTGTGGGGTATCTTGTTCTGAGCAGTTGCCCACTAAGAAAGGAAATGAGTCCGAAGCCCCGACAAACACCGTCACCCGAGAAGGTATAAAGAGCCAACGAACCTTCCAACACCTGTCTTCTTCACTCCATGACAGCTCGACAGCTACGAGGCTCATCACGCACCAGACGCGATTCACTCGCATCTTTCATCATGAGCGGACATGGTCTAAGCGTCGTCACTCCCAATTGCCTCTTGCGGGGGCCAGTCTTAATGGACTGCGCGATGTTTCAGAAACTTCACGTCGCCGTTGTACAACGGTTGACGTTGAAAAAGCGTCGCGATGACCGGGTAGGTGCTTCTTTACCATTTCACACCGATTGGTGCTCTCTATCGCGGCGACAGCATCGTCCCCTGGGGACGTGCAGCAAGGTCAACGAGCCCGGTGTTTACACTAGGTTCGTGCGCTTGCAGGATGCAGCCTTGCTGTTCCGGCCGTCTGTCCGTAGGAGGAGATGAGCCGATGTGTTTGTGTATGGATGAACACATAACCCTTGACTTCGCTCGTGGCTCGCGGTCCTTGTTGACCGTGAAACTTGACATAGACTACGAATCTCGGGCTGTCCATGGATCAAATTTTTTCTCTATTCAGTCCTCTTTCTGAGGGCGCATATGTACAGATGAGCTAGCAAGGAATTTATATGTTTTGCCTAATGATTCAATGTCGTTGTCACGACCGTGATTCTCGTGTGACTCTGACCCTCTACCCTCGTCCCTTTGTTTTACCGCGATCCACCATGTGATTATTATCTTTCTTATTTAGTCTGACTCACCACCCATTCTCTCCTTCGAATCGTCCTCTTTTCTTACTCATCGCATCTTGTACGCGACTTAGGCCGAATATACTTCTCGGTGTAGTTCATACAGGGATTTCACGACATGTTGTCAACCAGCAACAATCCAAGTGATGGCCAATCCTCCGACAACTACGACGTGCCCCCTGTTGATACTAGAGTTGTATCAATGCATCTTGGATGCCTTTACACCGGGAGGAGACCTCGCAGTCACATTTCCGTCTCTGACCCGACCCAACGTGTGGACCTGCGTGAGTCGCGACGAATACTGGCAGCTCTGACTCTATCTGACAGGTCCTCCGGCACGAACTGGCATCCATTCCAGGCGCTTTGGAGGTCCCTTTTCTCGAGGAACTTCAACAGTAGAGTGTGACGTGGGCCGGAGGCAAGCCAGTATAGTCTGAGATCAGGGAAATTATGAATGTTCCCGTTAGCCTGGAACGGTAGCGGACTCAAACGTGCTGTGCATTGTCTGAGCCTTCCCTCAACCGCCTATGGCAGTAACTGTACTCCATCGAACCCATTACTCGGTGTTTCGCACAGACAGTCAATAAGGACAGAATGAAGGTGAGGGATCGAGTCCTCCTAGTATACCCGTGTTCTTAATCAACGAGTCTGATGAATTTGATGTCAATAGTCACCATTGACTCACCGACCCATGTTGAATGGACGATCGTTGCTCGGTACTTTCACCGTGTCTGGGAGCTCACGCTGCCTGCGTCATACATCGAATCTTTGTTTCTGGGATCTGCCTCGATTCCCTTGCCGCTACCTTTCCTCTTCCCCAACTTGAAGTTACTGTGGTGGGGGGTCCAAACTGAAAACTTGTTGATTACTCTCCCCCAGTCTCATTTCATTGTCAGCCTTGTTTACTCGGACGAACGCAATCGAGCTGTTCTTTCAAAACTATCGTTTATGTTGTCCACGGCCGAAGCTCAAGTTCGTCAAATTTGACATTTACCGTAACGGAGAGGACTCCGTGTCAGAAATCCATCATCTTTTGCTGGCCATGGGAATGGCACGAGCATGTTGAATCTCTCGAGCTCTCTATTCTCATTGATGACGTCGCATTGAGATGCGTCCTGTTGTCTCCGCACCTCCAGGTAGTTTCCTTGGTGCTCCATCCGAAAAAAAAAATCAAATCAAATTTGGACACCGGTTGGCATCACGTTTGCAGATATCCCACTTCGCAATGTCAAAAAGCTGATGTTAGATACATGGGACCTCATTTTCATCTCCAGCCCCCCTATGACCAAAGGACCAGATGTCCCATAGGTTCAATCTCTAGCTCAGTGCTCTACACAAAGCACAAATTGTCATTGCTTTCTCTGCTGCCTTGGCCAGCTGCCACTCCTCGGTGTGCAGATTCCCTCCAGTCGATCGTTCTCACATTCCTCAATTTGTACGCCCTTTTTCATGAAGAGACCGATATCTCCTATGATGATGTCATGCATCCCCTAACCTGAGACGCACTCCATCCTCTCACGTCCTTCAAGCGTCTTTGTGAATTGGCGCTCGATTTATTCAAACAGGTCTTTCTTAATGACGGGGAGCTGGTGGAGTTGGCACGTAACTAGCTCATCCTGTTTAATTACAGCCTCAAGTGTTATGGGACACCTATCACCCTGGAGGGATTGTTATCACGCATTGCACGCAACTACGCGATCTCAAGACGTCCCTCGCCGCCAGGGACGTTCCAAAGAAGACGAGTGAGGATGTGTGCAATATTATTCTCATATCTCCCCAGCTCCCAGATTCGCCGATTTGCGATGCACGTCTGGTAGTAGATTTTCTTGTCAGGCATCTCCCTTCCGTGACACATGTCGACGTGTACTTTATAGGCACACCTTCGATACCGTATGACCTCCTGGAGGAGTATGGGTCGCTGTGGCACGAGGTGAACGAGCACCTACAGATGAACTGTAGTTGCATAAAGGTTTTGCATGCCAAAATCATCCAATCAGTTTTAAATACATGAGTTCTTGCACACTCAAATGGGGATCCAACTACTGTCCTGCGTTGTATGTCTACAGGTGGGACGTGGATTATCTGTCGTGATCATCCTCCAATCCAACGAAGAAGATGGATGGATACTTTCATAGATTGTCAAGCATTCGCTGGACCCGTGGATCGTTTTTCGAGTGGGCTGTCCTCGCGCACGTCGTGCGCCATCGCCTTGTGCGTAATATGATCGATCGCCTCCTCGCCATCAAACAAGGCCGCCGTCTCCTCCAACGTCCTATTCTTGGTCTCCACGACAAAGAGCCACAGAAACACAAGCTCGAAGGCGAGCCAGCAAACATACACGAGCTATGATCGTCCAGAGTCCCGACGATCCAGGAGAACAAGCAAATGAACAAACGAGTCAATGAGCCAAGTCATACTGTGTGATCGAGTGGTGGCACGCACATAGTATTTCCACCCTAAGACGCTCAACGCGATTGGGTTCACGTATTGGTTGAATATGACCGCAACCGAGATGACAAAACCGAAAAGAGAGAGCCCTTTGGCGCGGAGGTGGAACGGCAAGATCTCGACCGTGTACGAGATGGCGAGCGGATTGAACGTGAGCGCGTACGCCGACGAAAACAAGAAGATAAACACGATGACGGCGTGGCCCGCCGCAACCGTGCCATGTTGTGCATACTCGGAGAAACAGATCGCTTGTGCCATGTAGGACAGCGTCATTAGAACGGCCGAGGTGAGGCTGAGCGGTCGACGCCCGAGACGGTCGACGGCATACGAGGCATACAGGGCCCCAATGAAACTCCAGATTTGGAGGGCACCGTTGATGAGGAGTTGGGTGCTCCCATTGGTGATCCCGACTTGGTTCAAGACTTTGGAGAGGTAGTAAGAGAGGAGTCCGTTTCCAGACCATTGGGTGAAGAAAGCTACAGCGATGATGATGCGCATGCGTTTGCGGTTTCCTGGGGTCGCGAAGAGCGATTTCCAGCTGACGTTGGCGGCGGCGGTCTGGTCGAACTCGAGAGCAGCCTTGATTTCGTTGAACTCGAATTGTACGACCGGATCTTGTCTGAGTACTTCAATACATCGATTACAAAGTCTGCAAGTGAGCACGTACTCATTGCCATCGGCATGGTAATAGGCGAGTGTCCTCAGAGCTTCGGCTTCACGTCCTTGGCTCACTAGCCAACGTGGTGACTCGGGTGCAAACAGAACCAACACCACCTGAATAATAGAGGGAAGACCCTGCAGCAGCGATGGCAAGCGCCAGGACCACGCGTTATCGATTCTGAACGAACCGAACGTCGTCCATGCAGCACTAGAATGTAGCAAATATCGCTGTGAGCTTAAACCTTAAAGACGTCGAGGGCGGAGAAGAGCATTTACATGATAGACCCGGAGTACCAAAGAGAGTTATACAAAGATGTTAAAGGGGCACGATACGTTGGATATGAAAGTTCGGTGACCAACATGGGGGCGGCATTGGCTATGTATAGGGTAAGTACACTATTCTCGTGCATAGGGATTGCTTGATGAATAACAAACTCGTTGCATCACTTACTTGCAAATGTATTTCCAAAACCGATCATGAATCGAGCACCAATGAACATTCCGACGGATGTGGAAGCGGTTTGGACGGCGGTCGCGATACACATAATGGCCGCACCAAACCAGACTGCGCGGCGACGACCCACGCCGTCGGACAAGTATGGAGCGAATGGATAGCCTGCAAGTCCACCAATGTTCTATAGACGAATGGTCAATGGGGATGGACCCTCCTCCAGATGTGCTCACCTGGATGGCATTGAGGAGACCCAAATTCCCCTTAGATGGGTAGTTGAAGGCAGATTCCCACTGAGGGAGACTCTGCAAACCATTCATCATACTCCCATCGTAGCCCGTGGTTGACGAGGTAATCAGACTACCAGCCACATCACGGTGTCAGAAACATCAGAGGATACGGTTTCTGCTAGACATACAAAAGGACAATCCACGCATTGAGTGCAATGAGTCTACAGAGATGTGGATGAATACAACGGAACGTGATTCAACAATTAGGTGCCGAAGCACTCACCGTCTGTTATTGTACCACTTTCTTTTTGGATCGATGAAGTGGGCCAACGAGGTTTCTTGAACCGGGAGCGAAGCACCTCCAGCACCCATAATGTCCTCTTCAAAGAGTAGAAGTGGCCAGTAAGAGAGAAAAAGGCGTAGGGATGGGGTTCTGGCGGAGTGCTTACGGCGTTGGAGCGGACCTGGTGATCAAGATCTGTCCCGAATACGTACGCGTCAGTGCTGATGATTCCCTCGGAGATCGCTCTCCATGGCCGAGTTGACAATCCATGGTCATGTTGGCGCGGGGACACCGAGCCCAAGCATTAATGGCGTCGATGTGTGCCAGTTGCAGGTATTTGAACTTCTGTAAATTTGGTTCAAGAGACACAATGGGTCAGTTTCGTAACGTTCATGGACCCAAAAATTTCAGTCCTCGGTTCGCTTGTCGGCGCAGGCCTTTGGAGCCGGTTCTTTGGAAATTTGACATGCAGAACTCTGGAAGGGAAGGTTCGTTTCAGGTGCTGAAACGTCCGAGGCGCGCTCTGAGCGCTTACGACGGTCTCTGACTCTCTGCGTTGCTCACTTCTCTTTCAAAGACTGTTTCCTCTCCTTGAGTTTCTCCGGCCCAACTTAAGGCTACTCTCGTCCAGGGCTAATGCAGTTGGGGGCTGAGCGCTGAGCGCTGAGGCAGCACAAGTAGATTGGATTCCAGGAACGGTCAAGTGCCAGCTGGCGTCCGATCACGATCTTTACAAGAAAAAATAAGTGAGCGACCTCATGGCACACCTCTTCTCCTTACATACCTCAGGCTCGTGACAGCTCGAAAGCAACGACTCGGAGACTACAGTTCGTGGCTACATAAGCTTCTCGTGGTCACCCTCCAGGACCTTGATTATGTTGGCTTGATAATAGCAGGAGATGCCAGCAGGCCCTCCAAGATTGGTGGCTTTCATGGCTCCATGGCCAGGAAGGGAGCTGATTGAAATGGTTCTGAACGACGCAGCGGTCGGGTTAGGGTTTAGACCGTTACATAAAAACGCCCTTTCAGCTGAAAAAGGCTCCTTGGTCAGGAGTTCAATCATGTCCACCACAACACGCAACCCATTGCTGATACCAGAGTTATTTTGATGCATTCTAGACTGTTTTGTTAGCGTAGAACCATGGAGAAGACCCACTGATCCCACTCAGCTCGTTCGCCGGGGAGCAGAGACTCTTCTTTGCTAAGCGCAAGTGGCGCCATTGCACCATCAATGCCAAGGCTCTGTTCAATGATTCAATAAGTTGGAAACGAAGTAAGTTGAGTTATAGGTACCCTGTTATGGTTCGGTAGTTTATTTGGCTCCCGAATCTACCAAAAGACAAGTCCGTGCATCTTTACGTGAGTGGGACACCAGATACTGCTGAGTGGAAAAATATGGTAATACCATGTTTTTATGGGTACCCATCCCTTGTCATACTCGTACCCGTGTGCTGACCCGTAGCCACGCGACGCCGACACCGATGACGCATTGTTGTCATCGCGCTGTAGTTGACGCGTCCTCTCCTCCCTCGTCCTCACCCGCCTCACGACAACGTGACGAAAACGTCGACTCGGACAACACGACGACGGCAACGTGATGACGACGACACCGTTGACGCGTTGTCATTGACAATTACCATCGCACTCGTTTGCGCGCGTCCTCGTCCTCTTGCCCGCCCTTCGCGCCCCCGCTCATCCACCTCGCCTTTCCTCCAAACGTGGCGACACAACGACAACGACAATGCCGATGACAACGCCGACGACGCGTCATTGTCGACGCTGCCCTCGCCATCGCCATCACACTCGCCCTGAGAGGGGTGACAGAAGCGACAGTACGACGCACATAATTGTGTGCGTCGTGCCATTGCTTCTCTCACCTTCCCTCCCTGCTCATACCCACAGGTAACCTGCCGCGGGTCCCGCCGTGTTTCTGCAAGCCTGATCGCCTCTTTCATGCTCTCCACCCTCCCCTGTGTCATTTCGGGCGTAAATGCTTGCCCTCCGCCCCCCCTGTGTTGTTTCGAGTGCAAACGCACGCTTTCTACCGTTCTCCTACACCCTGCGCGCCCTCTCTCGACTCCATCGGATTGGCCAGTTCACCCACTGCTACCATTGTGCGCCCGCTGGTTTCGTCATCGGGACCGCTCGTACACCTGCCCTTTGCTCCATCTCGCACCGGGCTCTTCTAGGTGCGTGCTTGTTGTCTATTGACTCCGTTTGTAGGCCCTCACCGCTGTCTGACTCGGTCGTCGCGTCTGCGCGACCTTTCGACGTGCGCGTTGCGTCGGCGCCGTCTGGCGGTTCGTCGGGCACCCTAGGTCTACCTCCTTTGTCGCCCGTCGCCTCTGCGCCCTCCATCGACGCCCTTGTCACCTCCAGCTCGCTCGACTGGGTCCCCCAACACACTCCTTGCTGCCCCGCCGCCATCCCGTACCCTTAGGCTTGTCGGGCGGCTCTGTGGGTGCCTCCACGTCATTTCGAGTGCAAACACTCGTCTCCCGCCCTCGCTGTGTCGCTTCGAGCGCAACCACTTGTTCTTCGCCACCACCGCATCATCTCGAGCCTGACCGCTCATTCTCTGCCCCCACCGTCACTTTGAGCCCCAGCGCTTGTTGTCCACCCCCACCGCGTCTTTTCGAGCTCTACTGCTCGTCTACCACCTCCACCGTGATTTTACGAGCCCGAATGCTCGTTCACCTCCCTGACCACGTCTTTTCAAGCCCAAGGCACTTGCCCATTGCCCCCAATGTACTCCATCGAGTTGATTCGAACACCATCGCTCGTGTCTTACCCTGCCGTGTCCCCTCGAGTGCTGTCACTTGCCGCTACCATCGTGTTTTTGGAGCACCATTGCTCGACAGTCCGTGTCTTGCCTCCACTTTGTAGTTTTTAATACATTTTTATTGTAATACATATGTGAAAGAGGGTGAAATAAGAGACCAAGTGGCCTTGTTCTCCTTGTTCTCCTTTGTAGACCGAAAAATGACAGAAATGGTTGCAGTGTTAAATTCCTGATGCAGAAAACACACCAACAGTATATATTTATTCGGGTAAGGAGTGTCAGAGGTCTAGCAACGTAAGCCTTGCACGGACTCTACCTCCTACGATTCGGCAAGCGAATAACTAGCCAAACCAGAACAGGTCACACATCACTCCTGTAACTCGGATCAAATGATGGCAGCCGCCCATAGATCAAGTATGTATTGAAACCTTCCGATTACCTCACGGTCTAACCCATTTATGAGTCACGACACTAACTCGGTGTGCGATTTTTGTCCTCATGCGAGAAAGCATTCTTGCGTCCAGTGTCATATGTAACAGCCTCTCACTGTTCCTGTCAAGCTCACATTGATACCATGTACTTCCTCGGATTTAAGTCAGATGCGCTGTCCGCCACTGATCTGCAACACGACATTATAACGTTACTGTTTGGTTATCATTTGACGCCTCTTCCACCAGCCTTTGAGAAATGTGATTGGATGGTGGCTAGGAAAATAAGGTATTTCAGGGTCGTCCAGGTTCCTCCTTGCCTTGGCGGTTGAAGCCCCAGTTAGGGCAACGTTGAAATGTAGATTGGCAACTTCCGTCTCGCCTGAGACGGCGACTTTTAGTAACTTGGTGTCGTTAGGTGTCTTTTTCGCTCGGTAAGTACTAGCACGTCTGTCGCTTAACGCTCATGTGTCATTTTTTCTGCAGGCTGCTGGGGTCTGTTATGGAGGGACAATTTAACCTCTTTCGACATGTGGGCCCAGGTGAGAAGGTATAAAAGCCGTCCGTTCAGCCTGGATCACCCATCGCAGTCACTTGCACGATGTCTCAAGCACTCAGTGGAAACTACTACATCGTCAACAGCGTCGCCAACAGCGCCGATGGCTCGAGGCTCGCTATCAACTTCAACGGTCAAGGTCAGCCTCTGACTGTCAGTCCGTTGGTGACTAGCAACGTCGCTCAAGTCGTGCGTCCATCGTTTGACCTTGAAGTTCATGGCCGAGATACTGATTGTCGTGTACAGTGGACGTTCAGTGGCTCCAAGCCTAGCACGCAGTCCATCTCTCCTCAGAGTGCTTCCGGCCTCCAGATCGCCTTTGGGTCCAGCAACACCCTCACGGCACTCCCGGCTTCGTCCTATATTTGGGATGTTACCCCAGATGGTACCGGTAATTACACGTTCGTATCTTTTCGTTTTTGTCTCGTTTTCGTGCATTGAATGTGTCGGTTGGTGTTTAGCTTCCAGGATGGTGGAATGACAATCTATTGGGACATCTATCCCATCCAAGTAGGGCAGAACGTCACTGCTAATTCTAAGGGTGGCTATGCGGAGGAGAATTGGTGGTTGTACAATGCTTAAGCCATACAGTAAACGCTCGGTTTATTTGCTGGACTAATTTGAGGTGGGTCGAGGAGTGTGTATTCTACATGGTATCTTAGGAAGCCTGAATGTTATGTGTCCCATGATCGTTGATAACTTGAGTGATTGATCTATAGATATCCATGTAGCTATTGGGTGATGATGAAGAAAAGCCAAGTCTATCGCTTACCAGTATAACGCATACTTGCACCAAGGGCAGAAAAGCCGCATTGCCCATGTGCAGCACAAGAACATAGACCCTCACTGTCTACAACGGTATTGCACTCAGCCCACTCACTTGATCACGGACAGTCAAGGTCAGGACGTACGAGGGGGAATCACTCTGGTCAGGCTCCTTTATGTCCGGATCGCCGCTTTTCTGTCGCTCGGAGTCTGAGACAAGAAAATGACCGAAAATCCGCATGCCTCGCGCACACTACTTCGCGAATTAGATCTCGACCGGACGCCTTCCTCACTAGCGTATTACTTGATCCCAACAACCGCTGAGGTGTCTGTTTTATTCGGTTGATGTTAACAATGCTGACTTACTACTAGATTGCACGGGGTGTTGGTAAACGTTGAGTATTCTTCAAGTTGCATGCTGTGACGTTGAGCGCTGGGAACGCGAGTCCGGAGTCTTTTCTGGGAGCGATCTGCCACTCAAGCTGACAATTCGCTCCTTTGAGACGGGACGGCAGTCGTGTAGGGGCATCGATGGGACATGCTTGCCGCCCACCTCTGACAGTTGGCACCAACCTATCAGAGCTCAGATCAAGCGTGCCAAGGATTCGTCGAAAACGTTACAAGACCAACGTGCACGACCGACTTGACTGCGATCCGATCTGCAGTGCCGTCAACTTCCTTGCTTCGGAAATCGAAGGTGTGTTGATGCCATTAACGATACCCAGTGCAACAGAAGGTCCTAAAGCTTATCCCGCATGACAAATAAGCATGATTAATTTTCTGCTTTCAATTCGATACGGTTGTCAACAGGAGATTTCTGCCTCCCCCTCCCGCCCAAAGTAAAATCTTATGAAGTGGTAGGTGTCTTCTTTACTAATTCGGTACACAAGCAGAAGTGGCGCCATATTATGTCACAACTCGGTTCAATAATTCAATAAGTCGGCAGGCAAATTTGATTACTCACTCTGCTGATCCTCGGTACCCTAGCTCAAGCTTCTCGCGCGTTATGCAATCCTGTGTACCAACGCCATAACTCGGATCAAATGACGCCCCCATAAATCAAGTATTACAGTGAGTATTCCGATTACATCATGGTCTAAGCCGTTGATGGGCCACGACACTGACTTGGTGTGCGATTTTTGTCTCTGCTTCAAAGTTCTTGCGCAAAGTGGCAATACACTGAATGTAGCATAACTCGGTTCAACGGGTACGCCCATAAAAATCCAATGATCATTTATCCTCATGCAAAGAAGCATTCTTACGTCCAGAGTGCATAACACCTTCTCACTATTCCCGTCAAGCTCATATTGATGACGTTTACTTCGTCGAATTTAGGTCAAATGCACCGTCCGCCAATCTCCGCCCAACCTGAGACGGCGATTTTTAGTGATCCGGTGTCGTTAGGTCTTTCCTTCGCTTCGTAAATACTGTCGCTTAATGCCCATGTGTCATTTCTTCTGCGGGCTACTAACTTTTAGGCATGGAGGGACAATGTAACCTCTTTCGACATGTGGGCCCAGGTGAGAAGGTATAAAAGCCGTCCGTTCAGCCTGGATCACCCATCGCAGTCACTTGCACGATGTCTCAAGCACTCAGTGGAAACTACTACATCGTCAACAGCGTCGCCAACAGCGCCGACGGCTCGAGGCTCGCTATCAACTTCAATGGCCAAGGTCAGCCTCTGACCGTCAGCCCGTTGGTGACTAGCAACGTCGCTCAAATTGTGCGTCCATCGTTTGATCGAGAACGAGAACGAGATACTGATTGTCGCGTGTAGTGGACGTTCAGTGGCTCTAAGCCCAGCACGCAGTCCATCTCTCCCCAGAGCGCTTCCAGCCTCCAAATCGCCTTTGGGTCCGACAGCACCCTCACGGCACTCCCTGCTTCGTCTTACATTTGGGATGTTACCCCAGACGGTACCGGCAATTACACGTTCGTGTCCTTTCGTTTCTGTCTCCTTTTCGTGCACTGAATGTCTCAATTTGGTGTTTAGTTTCCAAGATGGTGGAATGACAATCTATTGGGACATCTACCCCATCCAAATAGGGCAGAACGTCACTGCTAACTCTAAGGGTGGCTATGCGGAGGAGAATTGGTGGTTGTACAATGCTTGAGCCACACAGCAAACGCTTGGTTTATTTGCCGGACTAATTTGAGATGGGTTGAGGGGTGTGTACTCTACATGGTACCTTAGGAAGCCTGAATGTCATGTGTCTCGTGGTCGATAACCTGAGTGATCGATCTTACACATAAGTTGATATCCATGTAGGGTGATGAAGAAGAGAAGCCAAGTCTATCACTTATAACGCATACTCGCACCAAACGCAGAAGTAAAAATAGCTCAAGGATTAACATTGCGTAAGAGCCTCATTGCCCATGTGCGGCGCAAGGGCATAGACCCCCATCGTCTACGACGGTATTGCACTCAACCCACCCACCTGATCACGGTAACAACCGGGCAGCCAAGGTCGGGACGCACGAGGGGGAGTCACTCTAGTCAGGTTCCTCTATCAACTCCGAATCGCTGCTGTTCTGTCTCGCAGTTCGAGACAAGGAAATGACCAACAATACGCATGCCTTGCGCGCACTACTTTGTGAGTAAGATCTCGACCGGATATCTTCCCGACTAACGTATCACCTGACCCCAACAACCACTGTGGTGTCTGTTTTATTCGGTTGATGTTGACAATTCTGACATACTAAACTGTATGGAGTTGTTGTAAACGTTTGATCGTGCTTGATGTAGTATCCTTGCATATTGTAACGTTGAGCGCCAGAAACGCAAACCCGTTCTTTTCTTGGAACGATCTGCCAGAGTCGAGCAGCATTCGACTGGCAACTGCGAGAACGTGTGACACGGATGCCGTTGAGATGGTTGGAATCTCGGAGCTGTGTCAGTTGTCATACGTACGACTCAACATAACTGTCAGACCTGTGACAGGGTATCGAGCATGCAAGCAGGTACATTCAGTGGGGGTCAGTGCGTTCGTTCCCGTGCTTGACGTACAAGCTGACTGGGAGTATCTAGGATCTGGAGAGTATCAGCAAGCTGACAATTCGCTCCTTTGAGACGGGAAGGCAGCTGTGTGGAGGCGTTGATAAGACATGCTTGCCCACTTCTGATAGTTGGGTCATATTTTTGGAGGTGGGACGGGTCATGAAAGGTCTGCTCACCATTACCATGTGCGCGAATCGGTCGAGGAAGATTCAAGCCCGAAACACGTTACATATGGGTGCATTTTCAGATTGGCGGGTGATGCAGACAGGACTGAGAGGGATCGTGGCGGTGAACGGCTATACCGCCACTTGCAGAATATTCCCCGTATCCCGCTTGACAGAGACCTGCCAATGAAGCTGAGGAATGAGTAAAGTCGCAGTGTACACTATACAGACCAGCCGCCGTGGGATTTGGGCTGACCAAGCTTGTCTTTGCTTAATGTCAGCATCGTTTGTTCAACGAAGACCTAGTACCTTGTATCACTCCTTTTTTTACCACTCCCCTCGTTAGGGTCTAATGCAAGTAGCAAACGGACCGCCCGTTCAGTTAAAGTGGGAACACGGATCAATTTGACTAACACGGGGTTCGAGAAGAATCTGGGACTCCAGACATAGTTCTTCCTGTAACTTTACGTAGTCTAACCCTAACCAACATGTAGTCGATCGGAAACGGCTTTGAAAGTCTCTTCATTGCACGATTGGGTCTCGGCGTCTTTGAGGCGGCCTTCATTCCTTCAGTTATATTACATCTTTGCATGTTTTTCCAACGCTGTTTCAAGCCGTGTCTTTCTGTTGCGGGATATCAAGCGAAGGGTCAAGCACTCTCCTGACGCGTCGGCCGCTTTTCGAGCGAACCCTTCTCGCGCTCGACTTCGTACGCCACCGCCTTTTGCGTAATCTGATCGACCGCATCTTCGCCGTCAAACAACGCCGCGGTCTCTTCCAACGTCAGGTTCTTGGTCTCCACGATAAAGAACCACAAAAAGACGAATTCGAAGGCGAGCCAGCACACGTACACGATCTAAGTGCGTCCCAACGGTCGGGGCGAGCGAAGGGGCAAGCAAAAGAGCCAGTGAGTCAATGAGCGAACGAGTGATATCGAGGTGGGACATACATAGTATTTCCATCCTAGAGCGTCCAACGCGATGGGGTTGACGTATTGGTTAAAGATGAGTGCGAGGGATACGGTGAAGTTGAAGAGACAGAGTCCTTTGGCACGGAGAGGGAACGGCAAGATCTCGACTGTGTAGGAGATGACGAGCGGGCTAAACGCGAGGGCGTACGCCGACGAAAAGAGAAAGATGAACGCAATGACGGCGTGAGCCGCCGCGACCGTGCCGTGCTCGGCGTATTCTGCGAAGCATATTGCTTGTGCCATGTAGAAGAGCATCATCAGGCCGGCCGAGGTGAGGAAGAGGAATCGACGCCCGAGACGGTTGACGGCGTACGAGGCGTACAGAGCCAAGATGAAGCTCCAGATTTGGATCATGCCGTTGATAAGAAGTTGAGTGCTTCCATTGGTGATGCCGACCTGGTTCAGGACTTTGGAGAGGTAGTACGAGAGGAGACCGTTGCCGGACCACTGGGAAAAGAAGGCGATGGCGATGATGATGTTCATGCGTTTACGATTGCCTGGGGTCGAGAAGAGCGATTTCCAACCGACATTGGCGGCAACGGTCTGATCGAACTCGAGGGCAGCCTTGATTTCGTTGAATTCAAATTGCACCACCGGATCTTGTCTGCAATTACCTGAGTGCGTTGATAGCGGAATTTGTGAGTGGAGACGCACTCGTTGCCATCAGCATGGTAGTAAGCAAGCGTTCTCAACGTTTCGGCTTCGCGCCCCTTGCTCACCAGCCAACGGGGCGACTCGGGTGCAAACAGAACCAACACCACCTGAATGATAGAGGGAAGACCCTGCAGCAGCGATGGCAAGCGCCAGGCCCACGTGCTGTTTAGCCTGAAGGAACCAAAGGTCGTCCACGCAGCACTAGCAAAGACCGCCGTAAGTTAGACATCACGTGGAAAAAAAAGGGTACATGCATGATAGCACCAGAATACCAAAGGGCGTTATACAAGGAAGTCAAAGGGGCACGATACGTTGGGTATGAGAGTTCTGTGACCAACAATGGTGCAGCATTGGCTGTAGATATGAGATATATACTCTTAGCATGCGGAGATTGGACACAGGAAAACCGGATCGGTATGGCACTTGCCTGCAAACGTGTTTCCAAAGCCGATCAAGAATCGAGCGCCGATAAACATTCCGACGGATTGGGAAGCAGTCTGGATGGCGGTCGCTATACACATAATGGCCGCACCAAACCAGATTGCTCGACGACGCCCTACGCCGTCGGACAAGTATGGGGCAAATGGATACCCAGCCAGCGCACCAATGTTCTATATGCTAATGATCAACGATTGCAGACCATATGCCTGAACATACTGACCTGGATGGCAGTGAAGAGACCCAATGTCCCCTTGGATGGGTAGTTGAAGGCCGACTCCCACTGGGGTAGACTCTGCAAGCCGTTCACCATACTCCCATCGTAACCCGTGGTCGACGAAGTTATCAGGCTGCCAGTAATGTCACAATGTCAAGGATAAAAAATGAGTGCAATTTCTTCTGGACGTACAGAAGGACAATCCACGCATTGAGCGTAATGAGTCTGTGGAGATGTGGGTGAGTACGACAAAGCGCGAGTGGACAATGGGGTGCCCAAGTGCTCACCGTCTGTTATTGTACCACTTTCTCTTCGGATCGATGAGATGATCCAACGAGATACCTTGAGCCGTAGCAGGAGCGGCACCACTACCCATAATGTCTCTTGAAAGAAGAGAGTTCCAGAAAAGATGTGGGATGGATTCTCAATGGAAACATTACGGCGTTGGTGCATTTTATATTGTGGCGAGTAATACGTACGAAGAATTTCTTTGTACGTAGACTCAGGGTGACCAGTCCGTCTAAAAGAGGCAGCCAGTCACCAGATCAGAGAATCAATGCGGGGACAATGAGGTGGTCATTGGCAAACCTTGATAATAATTTAATGGCATTGATACCGAGTCACGTCCACTGTGGGACACCACTTACTTATGAGGTGGACATGATTGTTTTTGAGTCACTGGAGGATTTCCTACTTGGGCATTCTCTCCGGACTTTGAAAACCCCTGACATGACTTGCTTCTGACCACCATCATCCCCCTCTCGAATGGCCACCCTCAACGCGTTCAACAACGGCCCCGCTCAGACCAGCTCGTCTTCCGTCATCACTAGCGGCGCCATGTCCTTTGACGCACGCGCACACGGCACCCCTGGGCCCACGCCTACCGCAATCTTCGGTTTCACCCCGTTCTCCGACGAGAACACCACCACCTCCAAACAGATTGCCACCCTCCAAGCAAAACTCAACAAGAAGCTCGGTCCCGAGTTCATCAGCCAACGGCCCGGTCCGAGTGGCGGCCCCAAACTCACCTACGCCGAGGGATGGAAGATCATCAATCTCGCCAACGAAGTGTTTGGCTTTAATGGCTGGAGTTCGAGCGTTGTGAGCCTCACGACAGACTTTATCGATTACAGCGAAGAGTCGAGAAAGTACAATGTCGGTGTCACGGCCATCGTACGGGTGACGCTCAGGGATGGGGCGTATCACGAGGACGTCGGGTATGGGATGCTGGAGAACGGAAGGAGCAAGGCAGCTGGACTGGACAAGGTGAGTTGGGTGGTTTCGTCCTCTTCTGGTCTATTGTTGCGTGGATCGAGATCAGCATATCGATGTATACCCTTTGTTTCCTTCGGGCATGTCTTTCTACATAGTGCAAAAAGGAGGCTATCACGGACGCGCTCAAAAGGACGCTACGAAATTTTGGAAATTTGCTCGGAAACTGTCTGTACGACAAGTCATACGCTCAAGAAGTCGTCAAGATCAAAGTTCCTCCGGTGCGTTCTTCGTTTCCGTCCTGGTGTTTCACTCATCCCGACGTCGCTCTCAGGCCAAGTTCGACAAGAATGATTTGCACCGTCGGCCCGAGTTCGAGGAGCGTGTACCAGCTCCAGCCCCAGCACATCTCCAGACCAAGCACGAGGAACATCGCGTCAAAGTAGAGCAGGAGGCAAATCAGCCCGAGACACCCATCACGTATATACCACGACATCTCCGTCAACAGACGGCCACTGCTGCCAATCCACAAACCCCGACGCGTGTTACGCCTCAGAGGGCATCAACCCCGGCATCGGGTTCGGGCACAGTCGAGACCCCAGCCAACCGCGGTCCATCCCATACCAACGTTACAAAACCCAACGCGCTGGCGACGCCGACTCAAACGCCTGTGCGAGTTCAACGCCCGCCTCCTCCACGAGCACCTCCAACGCGACCGGTCGTGTCATCGCCCCTTGCTCGGATTCCCAGTGCCCCGGAACGCAACGTGTCTGTTCCCGGGCCAATGCCACCCCGCGCGAGTTCCGTCGATAGGGCGGACCAACCCATCCAGAACGTCGGTCAGGCTAGCGCAAACGTCTCAACCTTTGAAGACTACGATGACGAATTTCCACTGAACACTCAGGACGTGCTCATGGCCACGATGGATTTTGACGAACTCGAACGGCTAATTGATTATGACGAAGGCGTTGGCGGCGTGAGTATCTCTGAGCTCGACGCGGGTCTCGAGTTGGATAGTGCGGATCTGTCGACTGCTGTGGTGCCTCTTTCTGAGCCTCAGGTGCATGACCGCGCTGCAAGCGGGTCGAGCGTGGGGTCTTCATTGTCTGGACCGTCCAAGGCACAACCTCGAGATGGAACACCAAGCAGCGTGTCTGCGTCAACGTCCAATACGGCAGCGCGTCCCCGCCTCCCGTCGATCTCGAATTTCCATCCGGCTGGCGTGGTACGTTTTTCCTCCTGAGTGTCCATGTACTTCGCTAACTGCCTATATGCGTGTTTTTTTTTCACTGCGAGCAGAAACCGGTACAACACACCCCAAAGCCAGCTGCGCCCGCGTGCTTGCGGACGAACTCCGCGCAGCCCATGGGATTGACGAACGCGCTGAAACGCAGTGCAGATGTGATGCAGTGCGTGTCTCGTTTTGTTTTGTTGATGTTCCGCTCACTGCGTGATCACCCAGGGCGGGCTCGTCGACGCGTCCACCGATTCAAGGCATGGGTCTGGCTCAGAGACAACAACAGCACCAATACCAGCAGCAGCCACGCCGCTCACCGGATAACAACGCAGGCACCAGCACAAACGCAAGCGAAGCCCACGATCCCAAACGAGTCAGACGATAAACGATGGTCTACCTAAATTTGCTTTTTTACTCTTTCATTTTCGCTTGCTCCGGCGTTTTCAACGCCTTTTTTTTTTTTGCATTCCCATCCGCACGCCTACCGTTGCATACACGCCATTGTATCATCATTCCATATCCCATGTTCTTTATTGTTTTCCATGCCCACCGACAGCCTGCCAGATGGAAAGGATTCATTCGCAATGATCCAGAGTTACACTTTGCAATCCATAATACATTATCATACCAATCGCTAGACGTGAGTCGAGTACATGTGTTGACCAATTGTTCTAAACAGAAACGCTATACATGATGCATGATGGGATCCGACAGATTCATGAGATTTCAACCAAGTCCCCAAAAAGAAAACGGTTTTATTTTGGTCGTCCGTGCCTAGGACGTGCCAGCTAGCCAGGTCAGGAAACCCGCGTCTCGTCCAACCGCGCCAGATCGTCCCTTGCGCCGAGCAACACCTCCTGCCACACATCGCGTCAGCCCTCGCCGGACCCGAAAAAGAGCCAACTTACCGTCACGAGCGCCTGCCGTGCCTCGTCCTTGATCTCTTTCCACCGCCTTTCATACGCTCCGAGAAGCTGCTCCCACTCGCCCTTTTTTGCAAGCCCCCCCGTGCGGATGATCGCGCGGAGCACGATGATCCCCGCGACCCACTCGACTTCGTCGGGTTCCCATACCGCGTCGCGGGCCATCATCTCCGAAAAGGTGTTCCCCCCGCCCACGTCGACGGCGGAGGAGGGCGAGACGGGCACGCCGTACGCGAGGTCCTGCGCAGTGCGGTGGTGATAAGACGGGGTACCGTTAGCGCCGACGACGCCCACGCCCACGCCCACGCCCGATACGACACCCCCAGCGTTGGCACCACCGCCCCCGACGATCCCGAGCTCGATGGCAGCCGCGTGTATCTGGGCCCACTGCACGTGATCCTTGCGACGTTGTCTATCCACCTTGATCCTTTCCATCTCGTCCGAGAGCGAGCCGGCCACATTCACGCTCACGTTCACGTTCGCGCAGGTGCTGGCACCCCCATGTATGGGCGCCCACACTGAGGACTTGCGCAGTGCGCTCAAGAGGGCACGGGGACCCGTGAGCGGGCCAGAGCTGTCTGCGTGGACGAGTGTGTTGGGGAAAAACGCACACGCGTCGACGAAGCGACGAAGGAGGGGAAAGAGGATGTCCGTCCGGGCGTGCGACGCGGCCGACGCCGAGCCTGCACCCGCACCCGATGCTCCACCCGAAGAGGCAGAGGCAGCCGTCAACCCGGATGCCGAGGCGAGGAGCGACGTCGCGGCCTCAAACAGGGCGTGCACGACCGGTGTCAGGGGCGTCGCACATGGATGCGCGAGGACGTAGGACTGAATGAGAGACGAGAGCGTGTGCGCGTCGATGGCGGGCGTCACAAAAGCGTCACGCAGTGCCGATGGGGTCACGTTGAGCGCGATGGTCGTAGGTGAGGGGACCTGGACCGTCTGCACGGGTACGGCGGTCTGGAAGCTGAACTGGAGCTGCTGGGTGGACGGACCGGGCTGCTGATGCGTTTGCTGTGTTTGCTGTTGTTGGGCCGCATGGGCATGGGCGTGGGTGTGGGCGTGAGCGTGCGAGCTTGGGCCCGCGTCGGGTGCGTCCGAGGACGGGGCAAAAGACGGGGCGAGGGTTGGGCTCCATGTGAGGCTGCCTGGCGACGCCGACGCTTCTGGGGGTGAGCAGATGCAGGACGAGTAACAAAGAGCACACCTTTGTCGGAGAGTTTTTTGGGCCTTGTCCTGCCCTCGAGTTTGCGCCTGGCACGCCCGACTGTGTTTTTGTACCAGTTGTATATTTGCTGGGAAGCGTGAGCCAAGAGAGAAAGAAAACCATGTCGTACAGACCTCGCGAAACCGTGGTTCTGCTTCGTCTACGCCCTGTAGTTCCTGTGGGAGACCGAAACGGACGAGAAACTCGTTTGCACGGTCGAGAGCGAATTTCTTTGCGTCGCCTCTGACATGACCTCTCGTCCTTGTCTCGAATCCGGCGATGTGCGAACGCAGAAAAGCGAGTTGTTCCTCCGTGTATGCCTTGGGCAACCTGGGTTTGCTTACCCTGGGATCGCCTTCCATCGTCGAGATCATTTCAAAACGACCAACACAACACAGCCACACAGATTTCACCCTCACTCGGTAACTCCCGAGAGATCGGATTCCATTAAAGATAATAAAAATAAATCTACTCTACCAATGGCTTGCGACACACCACCAGATACATGGGCGTAAACAGCTGTCGTGCCGGTCAGTCATTTGACATGCGAGCAAGACGAGTCATTACCTTTGTCTGGCCACCCTTGACGAGCGCGTCGCCAGCAATCTTGAGCGTCTCGCACACCTCCCACGTACCCTTGGGCACCAACCCGAGCATCTCGAGCAGACGCAGCCCCGTGTGCGTCACGATCTTGCCGCTCCAGCTCGTGCGCCACACCATCACCAGATCCCACGGCGTCTGTGCCTTGCGGAAATCACCTTCGAGCGGGTAGTACCACGGAACCGCGTCCGGTCGCTCAGCAAGGTCCTCCTCGTGCTCAATCGTAAGCCCGACGTTTTGGAACGCCTTGCGCGCATCTTTGAGTGGCCGCATCTCGGGGATACCATTGCCAATCTCGAGCTGGTGAGCGAGCTCCTTGTGCGAGGGGATCGACGGGTCCCAGGCGTCAGTCATACACCACTCGTAGACACCAAACTAGGCTATAATGAGCTTACGTCCCAAAAAAGGATTGAGCGCACTCACGACTCCTCCGGGTTTGAGCACCTTTTGGATCTGACCATAAATACCCTCCCACGAAGGCGCATGGCACGTCGCCTCGATGGCATACACTAAATGCCCTCAGCACCCAACCACCCATCGAAAAAGAAGGAAAGCACCCACCAGCATCAAACGAATTCTCCCCAAACTGCTCCACCAAGTTCATGAAATCCCCCTTGACGAAACTAACCTGCCTCTCCAGCCCAGCGCGCTTCGTATACCTCCTCGCGCGCTGCACCTGAAACTCGTTGTTGTTCACCCCGACAATGTTCACGTCTGCAAACGTCGCAATCTCGCGCGCAGGACCCCCGACGCCGCACCCGACGTCGAGCACGCGCATGCCAGGGCGCAGCTGCATCTGCGCAGCGAGGTAGTGCTCGTGCCGCGCGAGGGACTGGTAGAACCCTTCCCCTTTGTAGAACCGCGAAAAGTGGAACGACGAACCCCAGGCGTATTCGTAGACTTGGGTCGCGCCGTCATAGTAGCCTACATGCACGAGGTTGAGTATGGGTGTAGGGGAGACGAGGAAGAAGGGGAACGCACCGTTGACGACGTCGGTGTAGCTATCCAGCCGGTTCTCGTTCTGTGTGTCGCTTTCCTGGCTAGGGTCCTTGTCCCAGAACTTGGTGTAACCGCCAATGCGGTCGCCGATACGTCCGTCAGGCTGCTGCTGCTGGATAGCTACCATGAGCTGCAGTGGTCCACGCGTCAGCCAAGTCGTTAGGAAAGCGAGTAAACTTACGAGAAGGGAGAGAAGAAGATGGAGAGGGATTGGTCGACCCACTCTTTTTTAAAGGGTCGAACCAGAAATCAGGTCATACATTTTCTTTAGTGGTCACGTGTGTCGCGTTTCATAATTTATGTGCTTGGATTCAAGCCACCAATCATTTAGACCATATTACTAGGCCACTAGAGCTTGTGAGTGATCCTCACAACGAGGATCTAAACCCGCAGTGGTAACGACTCCCAACATAACCCAAATGAGATCCGGAGTTAGTCCTTTGATCCCACAAAAAAATCAACATGTCTACAGCGATCGAACTGCCACCACGGCACTTGGATCTCATAAGTACATAGTAACGTTACATACTGTTACGCGTGGCGAATCCATCAAAACCGACTTGTTACATCTAAGTATGGGTCCTTCCTCCATCATGGGCATCTCCCTGCCGTCGTTCTAGTGTCGTCATGGTATCGGTATCCAATCGATGAAACGTCCAGGAGAAACGGTCTCGCGCTCTCAAACCACACTCGCGGCTACCAACCGCTCCAGCACCTGCTTATCCACCCCCTCCCGCGGCACAATCCGACACGGAAACGGAAGTGGATGTCTAACAGCACCCGGTCAGGTCCACATCCCAAAAAGCGCAAAAAACGAACTCGCACGCACACCGCCAACCCACTCGTAAACCGCGGCACGACCGGCACGTCCCGCCCCTCCCCATCCCTCGGCGGGCCCAGCTCAAACACCGCTAACACCGCCGCAATCGCCGTCCACACCGACGTGTCCGCAAAGTGTCGCCCCACACACATCCGTCGGCCGAAGCCGAACGCGATGTGTTGCGTGTCGTCTGGCTTGAGGGTGCCGTCGTCTGCGAGGAAGCGTTCGGGGAGAAAGTCGAACGGGCGAGGGTACTTGGTGGGGTTGTGTGCCATGGACCTGGGAGTGCGGGTGAGTTCGGCGGATAGAGCGAGGAAAGTGATCTCACCAGAGGTTCGAGATGATGAGCGTACCTGGTTCGAGTGAGCGCGCGCATACGTGGAATGGCGTCGGACGCACCCTTTGGTATGTAATACCCTTCGTAGATGTCTGCATCCACCGCAACGTGCGGGACAGCTAGCCCCAAAGAGCTCGTCACCTTAATGGCAACACACGCGACGAACGCTTGACTCACAAAGAGGCGCAACTGGACTGTGTCGCAGCGTCTCGCGAAGAATGGCGTCGATATAGGGCAACAACGGTCGGTCCTCCAGACGCGGTAACCTGCCTTTCCCTACAACCGCATCGATTTGCGCCTGCGCCTTCTTCTGCGCGTCCGGGAACAAGACCATCGCGAGAAAAAAGTTCATGACCACTGAATTCGACTTTGGGGGCTGGCTCGTCAATGGTGCCCCGTCTTGGAGCTCATACCACGAAACGCACCGTTTCTGATGCGGCTAAAGGAGATGCATGAGATGTATGCGCTAGGGGGCGAGAAGGAGATAACTACCCATGAACGCCGTCGCAGCGGCTTCCTTGAGACCTCGTGTCCACGCCGAGTCTGCAGGGACACCTTGTTCCTCTGCTTTCTTCAGGGCGTCGCATACCATGCCCGAACAGACACTTCCAGACCTCTACACACGAGGATCAGTGACACTCTCTGGTAGACGACAATCGTACCATCCTATACAACGAATACTCGAATGGCGTCTCTACACAATCCCTGGCCCATATCCGCGACAAAGCGGCCGTCCTCTTGAATGACATCCCGGGTAGCCACGACGGCAGTGCGAGCGCTATTTAATCACAAAACCATCTGTACACGGAACGGTAAACCGCAAACTCGACTCACCTATGGGAAAGGCACCGATGAGGATGGCCACGTCCGGCCGTAGCGCATCCAATATCACGTTGATCACCTTTTCGACAATGTCCACCATCGGGTCTCGGCGCGACACGGGGTCGTAGTCGTACACCGCGTTCATAACAATCGACGCCGTGTATCTGCCCGAAACGTCGTCATCCCGTTCGACGGTCCACGCGGATGGGCGGCCACGTACTCGAAAATGTGTTCCGAGAACTGGTTGGGCTCGTCTAGCAGCCGATGCAGTAGTCGAAACGACTTTTGTTGCTGGAGTGGCGCGAAACGCGTGACGGAGCCCGCACGGAAGGCTTGATGAAAGAACCGCCTGTGGAGGCGCCACCGATCGCCGTACGGCAACAACACCGAGTTAAAATCCATCCCAAACCTTATCAATGTACGGCCGAGCCCGTCAGCTCGCACGCATACACGAGACGCACAGATACCACGCACAGGTCGTTGGTAACCAACACCGGTCTGTCAGAATAGTTCCGGGAGCGATGCTCTAGGAGGTCTTTGGCAATCTTTTCGGAGCCGATGATGACGATGTGTTTTCCCAGCAGGCGGGTGTGCATGAGATCGCCTGTACGGCGCGAGGGGGTGCGTCAATCGCGCTCACACGAGCGGACCTCGCCATAAAAATGGGCAATGGTGGCGTACCGTATGTCTTTGCCCACTCGGTATACGTCAACCAGGGTGCCTCCGTGTTGATCCCAATCACGTTGCCGACGAAAGGAAGGCCCGGTGGCCCAGGAGGAAGCGGGTAGCCCGGG